>VDFB02348009.1:0-25165 GCA_007258455.2 Sequoia sempervirens
CCGGGAAGGACACATTTGGATGCTGTGAAGAGAGTGTTTAGATATCTAAAGGGAACTTTAGACTATGCTTTGTGTTACCATGGTAACTTGGTTGAATCACAGAGGACTCTCAGTATTTGAGGTTATGTGGACTCTGATTGGGCAAGGGACATTGACAATAGATGATCCACTAGTGGATATATTTTCATGATGAATGGTGGTGCAGTGAGTTGGATGAGAAAGCAGCAAGCTGTAGTCACTTTGTCCACTACAGAGGCAGAATACATGGTAGCAACACATGCCTGTAAAGAAGCAATCTGGTTAAAACATTTATGTTCTAACATTGGTTTTGATGCAGGAAAATTTACTATTTACTGTAACAGTCAGAGTGCTATATGTTTGGTAAAGAATCCTACTTTCCATGCCAAGATGAAACATATAGATGTACAGTATCACTTTGTATGAGATATGGTGGAGGATGGGAAGGTCTCTTTGGAGAAAGTGAATACTCTGGAAAATGTTGCAGATGCATTGATGAAGCCTGTGAGCACAGACAAGTTCAGGTGGTGTGCCAGTTTGATGGGCCTTTTGGATCATGAATTTTAGTTGTTTTATTATGCTCTAGAGGTGTCAGTAAGATCTTCGTCAAGTGGGAGCTTGTTGGAAGATGTGCCTCAATCCTTACTGACATGAAGCTCCTAAAAGGAAAAGTCGATGTGACATCATGGATGTCTAGCCGACTAACTGTTCTGAAGCTCTTGAAATGTTCATATCATTGTGACAGGGTTGATGTCTTGCCGACAAGTCTATCGCTGTGACTTTCTATGTTCGGTGTGACCTTCTGGCGAATGGAGATCTCTGGGTGACAATTTGATCTTATTGGGCTAACTCACGGGTGTCAGGGAGAGGTCCCAGTGAATGGTGAAAGTCTCACCGACTACATCTTGTCATTGGGGAAACACAAGGCTCTCAGGATGAGGACTTTACAAAATCGAAAAGTCTCGCCGATGCGAGTATTCTCGTGGTGCCTTCGTGGTGACAAAAGACTTCGCTGAGAAGTCTTGGTGACTTGGATAAGTCACGCTGATAGTCTTTGGTAAGACATGGGGCGCTCGGAGAAAGGTCATGGCGAAAGGGCATAAGTCTTCCCAACTTGGTAAGACTTCGTGATGCTCGATGAAAGGTATCGGTGACTTGGATAAGTCTCGCCGAATTGGTAAGACATGATGGAACTCAATGAAAGCTCACAGCAAAGTTTGGAGGTCTTTCCGACAACAAATGCTCATCGATGTAACATGAAGGTTCGGTGAGAGGTCTTGGTGAAGATCGGTATGTCTTGCCGATGGAATGTCTGATCGTTGTGACTTGTGTCTTCGATATGAGTCATGCCGAATGGAAAACACACGACGACATGACTTGAAGATTTTGACATACGGTCTTGGCGATATGTGGAAGTCTTGCCGATGGTTTCTCTGAGTTTGATATGACTTGTGTGCATTCGATATGAGTCTCGTCGATAAGGGAAACTCTTGTTGATAGAAATGAAATCAACATCAATGGTTTCAGTATGACATGTGACACTCATTATGTTGTCTTGCCGACTATTGGAGACTTAAGCCAATATTGATAGAGAAATTTTGTGGCATTGGGGAGACACTATTAGTGTCTCACTGATATGCCAACAAATTTTGATCGCCTTTGACTGTGCGACCATCCTATGTGGCATCCTGCTGGATCAATCAGAGGAAGCAGATTTCAAACGGATGATAGTTGGATTTTTTGTATCAGTTGCAACGTTGGAAAAAATTGCATGCAAGGAAAAATCTGAAAAGGCATGGAAACTTTCTTCGATGGAGCATTGGCGGATAAGGATCAATAAGAGGATAAAATTAGAATGTGATAAGAATTCTGAGACGAGTTTTTTCGAGTTGTTGAGAGCATTTTTTTTGTGAAAGAGATTGAACAGTGAAACTACTGTGAAATACCAGAGATTTGTATTTCTGATTGTATGTAATTGTTGTTACTGTAATACAAAGAGATTCAGCTTGGTGTGGTGGGTTTTTTCCTGAAAGGGTTTCCCACGTAAATCTGATGTTCAGTTGTCTTTGTGTATTTGTTATGTTTCTGTTAATCTTTGATGTGTGTCTTAATTGGATTGTAATTTGAAAATTAAAAGCCCTGCATTGCGTTCTTCCCTATGGATTTGACATTAGGAAAGTGTTTTCCGCACCTCTGCTTTCCTTACAAGTCTCGCCGATAGTTGTTCACAAGGCCATTGGCGGGGTGGAAAATATTGCCTTCGGTAAAAGGTTTGGCCGACAAGAAAGGAAATCTCGGCGAAAGTTTGTGCCTTCACTATGATGTCTCCTCAACTGAGGGTGGTCTCGCCAAAACAAAAAGGTCTCGGGGTAATGTTTGGCGCTTGGTGTAAGGTCTTGCCGACTGCTGATAGTTTTGCCAAAATAGAAAGGGACATCGGTAAGACTCTTGCCACCCACTGTGAAGTCTTCCCGACTGGTGGGAGTCACACCAAAAGTTGTTCATAAGGTCGAGATTGGGGAGACTCCGAGCGAAAGATTAGAGCTCGACATGATGTCCTGCCGACAAGTGAGGTCTTAGCGATGAAAAAGGATATCGGTATGACTAATGGAACCTGCTACAACCTCTTGATGATGAATGTTTGTCAAGTTGATCCTGCTATAGAGCATAATCACATCGGGGAGACACGGCCAGTGTCTCACCGACATGCGATTTTGGCTTAATGACCTTTGACCACCTGGGAACCTTGCGTGGCATATGTTCAACCAATCAGAAGGGGCTAAAGGTGAACCATTAGCCGTTTGACTGATTGACTCCCCCTGTGAATGAGATCAACAGAGCATAAACGACACAGACTTACTCTGAGATCAAGGCCGATGGAGCGGCTCGATGAACAATGGTGTGGAGATCTAACAGCAAGCCTAATGCTGCTTCCAAAAGATGGTCAACTTGCAGGAGAGTCTAGAGCAGGAAGAGGGCCAAAGGAAAGAAGGAACCGCGAGTCTTAGGGATAGTTGTGGTGTCAACTGACGGAGGTGGATCCGCATTAATGACAATGCTTTAGAGCATTCAAAGCAGCCCTTCAAGGGGGTTCAAATATGGACACAGAGACCAGGAGTAAATGCTATAGTTGCAAAAGATCTGAGATCATCCCCGGAACAATCCTTCACCAACATGGACAGCAGGGATACACATTTAAGGCAGAACCAACTTTATTCAAAAGATCTGAGGGCTAACCCTTCTAGGGTGAGATATTTTGTAAACCCTAAAGTAGGGGCTAGTGCATTCTTGGGATATTCTGTATATATGGCATTTTTCCTCTTTGTAAAAAAAGGAGATAGTTAGTGAGAGAGAGAAGTTTTAGAGAAAGAGAAAAAAGAAGAAATAGAGTAGACAGGTCTAGAGATAGATTTTGGATGAGTAGGAATTTTTTGAAGGATAGAGGAGACAGAGTTGCATCCTGATTCTTTATAATGGGAGCTTCTTTTGTCTTCTTAGTTAGGAGTTAGATTCAGAAGAAGCCAGTAATGTATCTTTCCAGCTTTCTTAGTATAGATGGAAACAATTTGGAGTCATGGATTTTTTGTACACTGGTGATTGTGCCAGATTTGTAAATGTTGCTTATCTGTCACACCAACAGTAGAAACAACCAGATTTAAATCTACTTCATGTTGTGTTCCTGAATGGTATTCATCTTCAGTTAATCATTTGATTTGAGAAGCTTTCAAGGAATGAAGTTTTATTCTATGTTTTGTTTAAATGGTGACTTGCAATTTGCTATTGAAATTAGCACTGTGAATGAATGAAACTGTGTGTTAATTACAAGTCAATTTTGTTCTACAGTTTTAGTTAGGAATTCCTTGAAAGGTAACAAGTCTAGTTAAATTGGATGAATTAGCATTCTTTTATGTTCCAAAGCTATGATCTATCTTTTTCGTTTCTTTAAAAACCCTGGTTAGAGTAGGTTTAAGTTTATGTTTGATCTCAGAACAATCCAGGAGCTCAACACCAGCAGGCCCCTTGAACATTAATGTTACATTGACCATTGAGCAACATCAACACAGTTGAGAACCAACTACCAAGACCTTGGGAGCTAAGATATCCATGTGAATCAGTAAACTTGTATTGAAGATATAGAAGTTCTGTAAATAAACTACTGAGTACAATAAAAACACAGTATAATGCCTTGTCAACTAGCTAAGAAACAGAAAGGTAGAACAACAAAGGCATGGTCTGTGAATCTTAATACAATAATCTAAAAATAATACAAAGGCTTGGTATCTTTCCACAATCTTTTGTGTATATCAAAACTTAGAACCCCTTTTTGGAAAGCCGAAGTAGTATATATAAAGAAGCATCCCACCACCTGGGAGCTAATAACTAGAAAGATTCCATGGCATGAGCAATGATGTCTATCATAATGATTTCCCATGGTCGTTGCAACAAAAAAGATTCTGAAACACAAAATGAAGTTTCCTTCAAACTAGATGCATCCCCTTATGAATGATGATTGTGGTCCCAATGTGGAAGCAACAAAATTCCCATGCACACACGTGCCGCTCATCCACATAGTTGGTTAGGACACGTGGTGACAGGGTGGGGTTCGGGGCTCGTTATTCATTCCTCGCTTCATTGCAATGAAACTCCCCATGGAGAAGACACATGGAGAAGTCTTCGTCCAAAGCATTGACTTTGGGGTCCACCAAAAAGTGCTCATGGAATGAGGCTACGTGGCATGTGGGCAAAGCTCGGTAGAGAAGCAAAGGGGAGTAGGCTCTCAAAGGCTCGTCCTGCTGACATGTGGAGACATGGTGGGGCTCAATAGAGCAGCAAGGGAAGAAATATTTGTAAGGAGTGCATGGTGGACACGTGGAGGTAGTGGTCAAAACTCTTCAAAAGGGGCCTAAATATATATAAGCATATGAGGTGCGGGCTAGGGCTAAGCAAAACAATGTTATCATCCAGAAGGGATATCAAGGGATTTTCAATCCACAACTTTTGGAAACTACTAAGGGCATTTCACTTGCGGAATGGGAACCCAAAATTTTTGGTTTGAGGACCAAAGCCTTATTCATTGGGCAATGGAGTTAGAGCTTTGAGATCACAGTCTACAGAGGTAGCCAATCGGCCTTGGATGGTATCGATATGGCATGCAGATTCTCTTGCGCCTCATGTAGATCGATTATTTCTTTGAAGGGAAGCTTCAAGGATATCCTGGTCCTAGACTCAAGCTGAAAGAGCAGCCATGCTATCTAATGGGTGACACCTTCAATTTCTTCAGGAGTAGAGGGTTGATTGAAATTATGAAACGTAGATAAATCCTGTTGCTTCTCCTCAATTTTTGTTGTGATATGCTCTGTCATAGCCACCAAATCATCAAAGAGAAATGGGGAGGGAAAGCACATCTAAGTTAGTTGGGATAACTTTGTTTGTATATTGTTCATAGTTCCTCCTTCAACTTTAAATCCTATGTTAGCTCCTCAATTCTTTTATCCACAACGAAGAGTCATCCCTACAGAGTCCCTAACTCGGCAAGCAATTGTTCCTTAGCCTAGCTTTTGGTTGTGGATTTCCTTTCCAGGAATAGCTTTACTTCCTATATCTCCCTTTTAAATTGACCATGTTTGTTCTGGAGCTCCTAATCCTTATGCTGCATTTCCTACTCTAATTGACCTCGTTGTTGCTAAAGCTCTTGGGTTTTTTTTTGCATTTATCCCTCTGCCCAAGTCAACTGGTCTTGTAATTCCTATTTTTTATGTTGCAGTTCAACAACCAAGTTGGGATCTATGGATTGGAACTTTGCAAGTTCCACCCAAAGTTTGGCACTTTTCACCTATGCCTGCTTAGATATTCATGTAATTTTGGCTTCCCTTGCCTTTTCTTTCTTCAGTAGGACCTCCATCCTTTCCTTGACATTCCTAAGCTCCTCTTCCTTCTTCTTCAGTTTGCGACTATGCTTAAGGAAGTCATTAGTCACCACTCATTTGGTTTCCTCCATTAGCTCAACTTTGTCCTGTGGTTGGGCTGCGTGCAAATCAATCCCTACAGTATGAATCGTAAAGTCCTCGGGTCACATCTCACCTTGCAGTTTGATGGCGTTCAGATGCATGGTTGCGAAATGCAATGACTACTGAACTTCATTGAAAAGGGTCTGAATGCATGGCTTGATTGGATTTGCAGCATCTTTTTCTTTTCTCTTTTGGACCCTGAGAGTTCGTGCTATTTTTGTTTTGTCACCCTCAGACATAAATTTTGTTGGTGATTTAATCAACTCACCAATGAAGGACACACCAGGAGGAAGAGAAAAAGGGAGAGAGAGAGTTGTGGTCCTGACTAATGTCTTTTTCAGTGGATAAATTTTTAATGGGGAGAACAAGGGAATGCTATACCAAGGCCCAATCGAGGAAGTGATAGAAGGACTCATGGGGAGTGGTGGCAGTAGCAGAGATGCAACGAATTCCATCTGTTGGGCAAGCTAAGTCAGAGCCAACGTAGTGGGAATAAAAGGGGTAGTAATGGCGGATCCAGACTGAGCTACGACAAAAGGTGGGACAGAGCGCAGGGGAGTAAAAGTTGCAAGTTTGATTTGGGAGAATTGAGAGAAACCTCCCATGACCATGGAAGCAAAAGTAGAAAAAGAAAGGTCGACACTCAAAGTAATAGGAGGCACATATACAATAAAGGTGGCAGGAGTAACCAAAGATTGTATAGCAAGAAAAGGGGGAGAGAAAGATACCTAAGGCACGGAGGACTCTGATCCTTGCCTCATTGTAGGCTCCTGTGAGCCTTCTCTAGAAGTTGCATCTATGCGTGACCTCTTATTGGGTGGGGAATTTTGCACCTCTATGACCTCCAAAGGTTGCTAGGATACCCTAGGTCTTTTCATAGTCCATGTGCATGGTAGTGAGGCCTCTAACTGTGATGCAATCACCCACACTCTTAGTGAAGTCTTGTCGGACTGCTCTGTCGCTTTTCCAATTTTTTTTGCTTGATCCTTTTTCACCTCCTTTCCCTTCTCTATATATGTCTTAGCTTCCTCTAGATCTATATCCTCATCATTGCTCGTGTCAGTATCTTCATGCCCTCTTTTCCGTAGAGTATCGAATCTTTCATCCTTGTTTGCCTCTTGGAACAGGCATCAAGGCATTTGGTCTCCTAACGATAATCCAGAATTCTATAATTTTTTCCTGACTCCAATGCCAATGCTTGAACAATTCATTTCGAAGGGTGGCCCCCATTTGGTACTTCTCATTAGGCTTCACCAAAGGAAAATAGAAAGAGAGCCATGGTGGCCTCCTATCTTTAGTAGGAATATAGGCCAAGTCCATAAATAGGTCATCTTGTTCTAACTTTAGATTCCATCGAGCTTCCTAGTAAGGCCGGGAGCTATGAGCCACCTTAACGTTCAGGTTTTCTAAGTCATTTTCAAGGTTACATTGCCACTTGTGACAAATTAATACCAGCCCCAGATAAGCCATCTTTGCTTCTAGCAGACCATACGTCTACTTCTTTGCCATTATCACCATTTTGAAACTCAAAGGGTAGAAGAAAAAACCTTTCTTATTTTTTCCCCCACAAAAGTTCTTGTCGATAATCGATAGTTCTTGAAACACCTCAAGGGCCAACACCCTATCTATAACACATGTCGAGAATCGAAATGGCTCCTTGATAAAGCCATGCAACCTAGAAAATGTGAAATCCTCCCCAAGAAACCAATCGCAAGGAGGACGAAAATTTTGCATCCACCCTATTTGATCGGCAGAAAGCTAATAAAGCTTTCCATATTCACTACAATCTTGCAAAATCAGTGTCAAGAAGCACTCCAAAAATGTATAGTAATCATAAGTTGCATAAAGGAGGGGAGTCCGCATAGAAACTGGCCTTCTTACTCCATGTTTCTCAAAAATAGCCAACCCCATACCATTTCTAAAGAAGTCGGGGTTTTGGTGCAAAAACATATGAGCGAGGAGAGAAGAAAACCTAAATTTATATTGCGTGTTGTATTCTTTGATTTGGCTTAGCATTTCCTAGATGATGACATCCACGAATTCAAACTAGAATAAAGAATGTTGTCTCCTCAACTAAAAACCTAGACCCAGTTGAAACTATTCTATGTACTTGTCGTTGTCCATGTTGCGAACAAAAGCCATCACAGAGGAGGCCTCTTGCAAGTCCGAGCTAAAAGAAATGTGCACGACTGGAATCTGTGGTGGCTTCACAAAATCTTCTTTAGGACGCTTGGTTTCTTTGTTATAGAAGTCCAAGGTGAGATCTCTAGTCTTCCAGAATTCTTCCACTTTTTCTAGAGTGAACGTCTCCATCTTTTCTACTCTAGAGCCCCTTCCGGGAGGGATGCATAGCATATCCCTTATATCCTCCACATTCATCACAACTCTCAGTTCCCAAACTTTCAAGGTGTTGGTATCTGGGTTAAAATGTTGCATGCATTCGTGGAGTAGTTTCGAGCAATAATGCACATAAGGAACCATATACTGCAGAAGACTGTTGGCTAGTGGACTATTTCATTCTCTCATAGACTGCTTCCCTAAGACTCTTGGGGTTGGTTATAAGGATAGGGTCATGAATGTTATCCCATTCCTCCATTATTAGGGTTTGGTCCCTATGAGCTTTCTTGTCCATAGCCCATGTGTGGAACCACTTCAGCTTCTCTGACATATCCCAAGTGAAGTGTAAGAAATATTATCAAAAATACTGGTCACTGGTGCCACATGCATGGCATCAAATAAGCTTTGGGTCACTTCTCCTTGTGCTCCCATTTGAAGAATCGAGGCCATTTCAGGAATTTGTCGACCTTAGCAATGTTCAAACTCTTTGCAATTCACTTGGGTTCTTCGAAAAATTTTGCACTCAAAGCTCTTAGCGATGAATAGTGTACTCAGAAATCTTTTCACAGTGATTTTCTTTCGCATGCAACACTTAGTATTTTCTTCAACTTGGAGTTGTAGACAACGGTTTCCCTTTTGCAATAAATTCAACATGTACTGCCAACTCTCTTGTTCATGTGAAATGTATTTTTTTCCTTTTTGAAAAGACATCAATTCATAATGGTGATTAGTCATTATGTCCTACAACACAATTTCCTGGGAAATTGAGCCAGTGATTGAAGGCATACAAAACCTTTTGCATGCTTTGCAATTAATAAACCAAAAAGAATAATTAGGCCCAAAGCATAATGAGTACTCAAAAATATTTGAGTTCATCCTTGGAGAAATAAAAATGCCCATAGCATGACACATTAGTACTTGACCGTGCAGACGATCACTTGGGACTGCCATCGGTTTTAGCTAATTAATCACTCCTTAACTCTACACGCAACAATTCATACACAACAGACGCAACTAGGTGGGATTCTCAAGTTTGCTCTTGGTGGGAATTTTGATTTGGCTCTTGATGGGATTTTAGAGTTAATACCCAATCAACATCATGCTTATCACACGCATATACCTCAGCTATTTCTATAAATAGACCCTAAGACAACAAAATTGCAATTGATAATTGGGAAAAATTAGCATTTGGTAGTTGGGTAGAGATAGGCGCAATGAATACTCCAATTAGGCTTACTAGCAATAAATCGTAGGTGAAATTTCTAGGTGAAATTTCTAGTAGGCGTTTGAAATGTATGATAAAGAATAAGCATTCTTTGGCGATTATAGCAATGATGTGGATACTAGGGAGGGATTACATAGAATATGAGGACAAGTATAGGGTTAATACTAACATTTTCTCCCATTTCGTTGCCTCTTTGCTTGATATACAGGTACCCAAGCCAATGATCCTATTACTCACATTGGAAATCTTCCTGAAGCGCTACCTTGGTGGCCTTGGAGAAGTTGTGGAAAATGAAGTGTAAGCCCTTGGTCTTCCTACGGTGAGCGACCTTTGTAGACACATTGAAGAAGATGCAGTGGTGTCGTGGGTGCCATTTCTGAGGGGATTATGCATTCTGACACTTGAAGAGCACCGCTAGAGGGTTACTTGTACCTGCCTCTTCCTACTACACTGCTACAACGTGGTGTTCTTCTATGACGTGGAGTGGTACACCTATTTTAGAAACCTGGTGTATCCTCTGCCACTTTCCATTGTTGTTGTTGGTGCTCCTGTTGCTATTAATGATCCTGTTGTTGTTGATGAAATTGTTCTTGATGCTACTTATAATGCTAATTCTCTTGCTTGAAGAATGAACTCCCTTTTCCTATTTTTTGTATATATGCCTTGAAAGGATTTTAATACATGCTCGAAAAACTGCATAGTATATATATACTCAAAAAGTATGGCCTGAGAGCCATTTTGGAATGTAATATCAAAGTATATAATACCATAAAATGAATATATAGCCTTTTAATCAATTTTCTATCTCTTTTTCTTTCTACATTATGGGTTTTGTTCTTCTTTTATGAGTTCCTTTCTCTACTTCTTGCATTATGGTTATGTTTTCAACTTCTGCATTCTAGGTTCATTTGAAAGATCGGATGAACAAAAACAAAAACATAAAGGAAATTTACATAATTACATATCTACATTAGTAAAATGATTAATGAAGCTCAATTGAACAATTTGAGGTGAATTCCATTAATTGGAATTCCTAATGCTTCATTTTCCATATTTTCTAGTTCAAATGTGTTATGTTGCTTGCATTGAATAAAGCGAAAAGGGCCTTCCCACAAGCTATCAAACTTTCTATGTAGACCAGACTTTGTGGCCCTTTCAATGAATTTTAGCACTAGGTCTCCGCATTTAAGACCCTGGTTGGAGGTCTTCTTGTCAAACCACCTTTTAACCACTTGTTGGTGGTTATTCATGGTTGTCAGGGCTTTTTCTCTTTTTCCTACACCTCCAACAACTCAGCCAATCAGACCTCCATGGCTTTGTTCTGCTCCACCTCTAGAGACTTGAGCAACTATAGTGTGGGAATTTCCATGGAGATGGGCAATATCACTTCCTTCCTATATACCAGCTCGTACGACGAAGTCTAAGGACTTGCTTAGGAGTTATTCAATCTTCCCAAAGTGCTTCCCAAAGGTTCCTATGCCACTCTTTTTTATGCTTTGACCCAATTCTTTTAATGAGTCAGTCTAATTTTTTATTAGTCAACTTGGCTAGGCCATTTCCCTGCGGGTAGTAGTTTCAAGATGTTTTTAAGAATATGCCATTTCTAAGTGAAAATTGACATACCTTTGAGCCTAGGAAAGCCTTAGCGTTGTTGGAGATTATGGCCTTTGGAAAATTGAATCTTGTTACCAATTCCTTGAGAAAGTTCATAATCTCCGCCTCCATCACATTCTTTAGGGGAATGGCCTCGGTCCATCTGGTAATGTAGTCCATAGCTGTGAGGATCCATTTGTATCTAGCACTGGAGGTGGGATTAATCGTCTTGATAAAATCAAGGCCCCATTGTGCAAAGGGTTCTTTGGTAACTATTAGATTTAGGGGCATTATTGAGTTGTTCCTTCTCCCTCTAAAGAATTGGCATTCCTTGCAGGCCTTAATCAAAGAGTGTGAGTCATTAAATAGTGTAGGCCAGAAATATCTGGCACACATAATTTTGATGGCGGTGATCTTTGCAAAGAAATGTCCGCTAGCAGGACTATTGTGGAATGTCTAAAATTTTCTTTGCTTGCTCTGTGGTGATGCATCATAGGAGAACACCATTGAAGTTCCTTTTGAAAAGGACTCCTTTGATGAGCATGTATCCGCTATTTTGCAATCTATAGAATCTCCTCTTCTAAGAAGGGAGGCTCGTCAGGTATTTACAAGTCTACATAAATCTCATTTGATATGCCAACTAGTAGCCTTTAGAATTAGATTCATTCATTAGAACAAGCTCGGGTTATTCCTCTTCAACTAGCATTTCTTGATCATGTGCCAAATATTCACATAGTCCTCTCCCTTAGACAGTCTTTGTGGGTTTGACCTCAATGTCATATTTGAGGATCTTAGTAATCCAGTTGGCTCTTTTCTTTGTGATTTCTCCTTCCATAATGTATTAGCACACACTAGAATGCACGACATATACTATCACCCTATTGAAATATATGAGGTGTCAAAACTTCTTGAGCCCCTTATCAATGGTGAATGCTTGCCTTTCAATGAATTTATAATTTTTTTCATAATCCTTTAGGGTCCGGGAGTGAAATGCTATCAGATGTTCTCCCTTTCCTTTATCATCCTTCTGGGTCAAAACAATAGCAATGCTATATTTGCTACTAAATACATACATTATGAGGTCCTTTGATAGGTTTGGATTTACCAACATAGGAGCTAAAGAAATAACATCCTTAACCTTCTCAAAGGATTCTTTGGCCTCTTTTATCCATTTGAACAATTGATCCTTCTTGAGCATCAGGGTGATAGGTCTGATTAGTCCTACAAAATCATAAATGAATTTTCTCACAAAATTTACCTTTCCTAGAAAGGACTGAACTCCCTTCTTGTTGACTAGTAGGGGAAGCTCTCTAATTGCCTTCACCCACTCTGGGTCAATTGCAATTCCATCTTTGGACACCACATGCCCCAATAATTTTCCTTGCGAAACTCTGAAGACACATTTTTTTGGGTTCAAGGATACCACGAACTCCTGGAATCTTTTAAAAACCATTTCTAGATGATCAAAATGATCATCCTTAGATTTAGAGAATACAGTCAGATCATTCAAGTAGATTAAGATAATCTTGTTGATCAATTCTCTAAAAGCAATATCCATTGCCCTTTGGAAAGTAGCTCCTGCATTTGAGAGACCGAAGGGAATTTTTGCTTAGGCAAATGTTCCCCACTTGGTAGTGAACATTTTTTTGTGTCGGTCTTCCTCTTTTACCCAAATCTGGTTGTAACTGGAGAAGTCGTCTAGCAAAGAAAACATTTCTGAACTAGCCATTATTTGTAAGATAGATTCCATGGATGAAAAGGGGTAGTGGTCCTTCAAGGTGCTCTGTTCAGGTCTTGAAAATCCACACACAAGCAGATGTCTCCATTCTTTTTTCAGATAGGAACTAGGTTGGACACCCATGTGTTGCACTTGATTGGGAAGACGATCCAAGACTGAATTAGCTTTGTCAAATCCTAGGACATCAGTGCCTCAATCTTTAGATTTAATGGTCTATGCTTTTGGCGGACAAGTTTTTCTCCTTTTTTCAACTCTATAGTATACTGGATGATTTCGAGATCATATCCCTTGAGGTCATCATATGACCAGGACACTACTCCATATTTTTCACAAAATTGAATGAGCCTTTCTTTATCGTATTGTAGGACATCTTTTCTGACCTTGAGCTTCCTTTCGTCCCCAACCTGAAGGTCAGCATAGTCGCTTTTGTCCGCTACAAACTTCCTCTTGTCATTCCTTGCATCATCACAATCAAATAGGTTTTCAAGAGTGATTGATCCTTTGGAAGCTTGTTGGACCTTAACTAAATAATTTTCCCTTCATAGGCCTCAACAATTTCCAGTTGGAGTTGCTCAGGGAACTCGCCTGATTGTTGGATGAATGAGGTGATGTGTTCATCACTTTCAAACACTTGTCTCCTTTGATCATTATCTAGGATTTTTCAGTTGGAAAATCACTCGTACAAAGTGTACATTGTGAATTAGGTTAGGAACATGATCCAATTGAGATCCAATTGCTGCCATGCAGTCTGCATCTTTATTTTTCTCTCTGGGCACTGTTTAGATATTGAAGGCTTTGAAGCTTTCAATCAAGTTCCTAGACTCTATGTCTATAGGATCTCATGCGGACATCCTTGGCAGTGAAGAGCCCCCAGACTTGATTGACAACTAGCTCAGAGTCTCTAAACACTATTATTTGTTTAACACCCATCTGTCCTGCAAAACTTAGACCTTGCACTAGGCCTTCATATTCAACTTCATTGTTTGAACAAGAAAATTGAAAGTGAAAAAGACCTAAGGGTCTTTTAATTGGATTGGGATGCCAAACATATCTCAACTCCTACACCAACTTTACATCTTGCTCCATTGAATTGCAATGTCCATAGCTCTGAGGCTTGACCGCTCTTGGATTCCTTCATGACCTTCAAAATCACTTGATCTTCATCATAGATGACATAGGTTCCCAATCCAGTAGCATGATAATTGTCAAAAGGATCAGTGTCTATATATTCACTCAAGAGGACCTCTTCCTGATTAGTCTGGTCTCTAGTCACCTTCCCATCCTCTAGTAGCTCAGTACAATACATTTCCTCTTTGGTGATAGATGTATGAGCGGCCTCAATGTTGATCATGGATTTGTCTGCCACATGTTCCTAATGTAGAGGTTTAGATACTATCTTCATTTTAGCTCCATGTTTGGTTCTAAGGATTAAGTGTGACCAATATAAAATATCCACCTATCTTGGAAGTGAATTCCTTGGATAAGCAAAGACCAAACATGGGGGGAACGTCTATGATCATGGTATCTTGTGAGACTATGATACTAGGGAAAGAGAATAGAGTCAAGGGGAGGTCATTAATGACACCTACAGTTTCAACCTTATTCCCATCAAGTTGCATAACTCCTTTTTTTAAAGGTTCATAGCTAAGTCCTAAAGCTTTAGCTATTTGCTTGGGCATGATTGTGGTGCTAGCACCAGAGTCAATCATGGCATTATGCAACAATTTCTTACCCACAATAAGAGTTAAGAAAAAGGGTTTCAATTTCGGCTTACCTCTAACTTCAGTAGAGGCTTCCTCTATGTTGTTTGTGAGGACTTTGGTTGGAGGTGATGAAACAATGGCCTTTCCCTTGAGTGATTGCTCTCTTGGCTCGGTGCTTGTATCTTCAAATAGAGCCTTCTGCAACAATGACTTCTACTTCGGAATAGCTAAGATATCCCAAAGAGACACATTAGTAGAGGATTTCTTCAATTGTTTCACCTTATTGAATGGAAGTGGATTCAAAGGCTTCTATTCCTTAGCCCTTATTATAACAATTTCCCTTCATGGCTAGAATTGTTGTGCAACTATGGAGGTACTAGGAGTTTTTTTGGAGACACTTTTGGGTTGCAAGATGACTGGTTCTCTCGTGAATCTCCTCTTAGAGAAATTTTTGTAATCAGACTGCACTTGTGGGGCCTTGGATGTGGATGCATCATTTGCAAACACCACCTCTTCTTCTTCCATCCATGAGAAGAGTGTGTGATCTAGAGCTATATTTCCCTCTTGCTCCAAGGACATTCCTTGCATTTGCACGGTGAGTACCACATTTTCCATTTGTGGAGAGGCATATATATAACCTCCTAAATCTGACGCCACACCTTGACTATGTTGTTCCACTACTCTTTGTTGTAGATTGCAGCGTGAGAAATTTTAGGGCATATGTGCTTCATTGTAGGGGAAGCACCAAGGATTGATGTCATCAGTGAGAATATTTTTCCCTGCTATCAGCTCTCTACTCATGCTTGGGTGAGCATTTTGTAGTAGAGTAGGCACCAAAACCATCTAATTACTTGTTTGAGTCTACAGATTTGTGCGTGAGCCTCCTTGAAACTAATTTTGCTGGTAGGAATATTTTTTTCCTTGATAATTTTGGTAAGTTGGTTTTGGAGGCATAGACTGGTTTCTCTTGATGGTAGTTATTTCATTTGAGATGCTCCACAACAACTCCTTGACATCACTCATCTCATATTTTGAAGAATTAGACGTAGAAGTAGCACTTTGCGGCGTGCTCGAATATGCATACATAGATTGGGGAGGAGCAGACACATTGGTAGATGTTATCTCCTAGGTGGGAATCAACAACTCTACAAATATAGGCATAGTGGGCTGAGGTGGTAACTTTATGGCATCGATCAAATTATTCTCCACCTAATCAACAACGTTATATGCACTTGGCAGGGTGTTCCCACCAAGGGACTAGATCATCACTGAAATGTCAGTGTTGAGAGACTTTAGATAGAACATGAATGCCAAATCTATAGGAAAATAGATTGCAAGCTGAATCCTTTGCCAAATCATGTGAAACTAGGCATTAAATTTAGTCATGGCCTCCTGAGGGGCCTGCTTTATGGTCACCAGTTGATGATATAGCAAAGACCACTCTCTATTATTTGAAAATCTCTCGTAGAAAGGGTCTCCTAGCTGATCTCAGGTATCGATAGTATTGGCTTCCAAAGTGTGATACCAATCTAACACTCTGCCTTTGAAAGAGGCTACGAGCAACCTTAGCATGACATTTTGTTCAGGAACGCCATGCACCAAACACATGTCTGCCACATCTTGTAGGTGTTCAGATGGTGTTTTTGAGCCTTCCCTGGTGAATTTTGGTACAAATTTTAAAGTAGGGGTTGGGATAGGGGCCCAAATGGTGGGTGCCATTGGTGCTATAAGAGGACTTCCAGCATCCCATGCCACATAATTTATATTAGCAATTAGCAACATGGCTGGTGGAGGGATCAGAACTTTCACCAGATGAGTTGTAGTCCGTATTGTTACTAGCGGTGGCACTAGCAGGCCAAGGTTGTTTGTTGTTTGGGATCTAGTAATAGGCATATGGCTCATACACCCACTTTAGATATAGATACATTTAACAAGTCCCACCAAGAGTGCTATAAAAATAAACTGTTGATGCCTAAAAATGTCAAGCAACAACCTTATGGGAAACTCAGTTAATGGGGGGACCAATTGCACTAAACTGCGTGACCTTTAGGTTTTTATACAAGTCGTCTCCTTTTGTATTTGGGGGGTTTAGGTGGAAAATGGAAGAAAGCATATAAAATAAAGATCTAACCTAAGGAAATGTGCCAAGATGTAGGTGTGGGCATGGTAAATCTTCCTTTCAAATGGGATTTAAGGGCCCATTCAACAATCTGCATGGCCGGAAATAACAAATAGCATAGTTGAAAATCCTTCTAAGCATTTTATTAAATAACATAAAATAACTTCCATACACATTTACTAAAAAGAAGAGTCCAAGACATGGTCTGAATCAACAAAGTTATATTGAAATTATAGAAGTTCTGCAAATAAACTACTAAGTACAATAACAACACAGTATAATGTCTTGTCAACTAGCTAAGAAACAGAAAGGCAGAACAACAAATGCATAGTCTATGAATCTTAATACAATAATCTAAAAACAATAGAAAGGCCTGGTATCTTTCCACAATCTTTTGTGTATATCCAAACTCAGAACCCCTTTTTGGAAAGCCGAAGCAATATATATAGAGAAGCATCCCATCGCCTAGGATCTAGTAACTAAAAAGATTCCATGGCACGAGCAATGATGTCCATCACAATGATTTCCCATGGCCATTGCAATAGAAAAGATTTTGAAACAAAGAATGAAGTTTCCTTCGAACTAGATTCCTCCCCTTGTGAATGATGATTGTGGTCCCAATGTTGAAGCAGCAAAATTCCCATGCGCACATGTGTCACTTATCCATGGAGTTGGTTAGGACACATGGTGATAGGGCAGAGCTCATCATTCATTCCTCCCTTCATTAAAATGAAACTCCCCATGGAGAAGACACATGGAGAAGTCTTCATCCCGAGCATTGACTATGGGGTTCGCTAAAAAGTGCTCACAAAATGAGGCTACGTGGCATGCGGGCAAAGCTTAGTAGAGAAGCAAAGGGGATCAAGCTCTCAAAGGCCCACACTGCTAACACATGGAGACATGGCAAAGCTTGATAAAGAAGCAAGGGAAGAAATATTTGCAAGGAGCGCGCAGTGGACACTTGGAGGTAGCGAGAAAAACTCTTAAAAAAGGGGCCCAAAGATATATAAGCATATAAGGCATGAGCCAGGGCTAAGCAAAACAATGTTATCAACCCAAAGGGAGCTCAAGGGATTTTCAAACCATAGCTACAAAAGAAAAATTCATAAATAAAAAATGATAGTTGATTTCACAATGTAGACATAAAACACTGCATCCTCTTCATTGTTGGGGGAGAAAATACAAAGGTTGTAAGGGCATAGTTCAAAATATTCAATCCTTTCCATGAGGGGCACCTATTGAGGTTCAATGAAGTAAAAAAATCTGCTATTTCCTATTAAAATGGAAAGACTATTACAATTTATCTCCTAAGCTCTTAAATATTGTGAACCCTCAATACAAGACAAAACTTCAAAATATATAGGCTTTGCATATTTGGCTTGGTGGAGGTTATAAGACTGTTATCAATAGTCTTACACCCTGCTGAATGCAGTATTCAACAAATTACTGAAACATGGAAACCTCTTTCAGATGTGGGTGATCTGTAGAAAGAGGAATCCCCAAAGTAAGCTAGTTCTCTGAATGATGAATTATATTCTAAGTGACTTTCCAGGAAGAAGGATAGAAGGATAAATTGGATTTAAAATCTAAAACTAAAATTCTATCACCCTAAAAATATTGATCAACTGTAAGAAAATCCTGATAATAGTTTACTCTCATCAACTCTTTAAAATTAAATTCCCACAATCTCACAACACATGTATTTCAACAATGATTTATGCAAAGGTTAAATTAACACAAGGCATAACCTGAACTAGCATGCAACTCCTGCAAATTTCTTGACAATAGTAAGAAAAGAAAAGGATCCAACAGATTTGAATCACAGAACAAATCAAATTACTATTCCAAGTCATGAAAAGAACTGAGAAAAGAAAACTCTGCTATTTTATTGAATGATGGAGTGGAACTTCTCAAAATTTGAGCACACATAAGTTTACAAGCTCCCCAAAATGTGTAAGGGAAAGAATCTCTAATCTGAACTGCTGAGAATGGAGAGCTGAAAAGACTAAGTCTTTGAAAAGAACTCTCAAGAAAACCCTAATCCGAGCTCAAAAAAAGCTCAAGGAAAAAATCTCAAAAACTACTTTAAAAGCAGAAAAAAGCACAATGCTTTCATGATGAACCTGTCAAGCCTCTAAAAATAGGCTAAATCTGCTTTAAAAGCTCAAAAAACACCTTATCTCTCCAAGATAAGTCTCAAATTCGACCAAGAGGAAAAGTAAGCCAAAGATCTGCTAAAAATAGAAAGAAAACATAAAGCAATTTACAGAATATCGCTTTAATGATTCTGCTTTACAAGATGCCGATTTTTTACAATTAGTTTATTTTTGCAATTTAAAGATTGAAAATCTTTTGCAAAAAGAAAATCTCCTTATTTCTCCATTACAATATTATGATTTTCTTCAAAAATCATAAAAACATTAATACATATCAATTATCCCTTCATCAAAACTCCAATTGATTTCTCTAAAATCAATTAAAAATAAAACCCTAAAATAGATAATTTGACCTTTAAACAAAAGCACCTAGGTCATATGGCATTAAAATATAAACTTAGATCACAAGATATTGATCAACATTATCTCCAAAGCTTAAAATCTCACCAAGGCTAAAAAAAAACAACACCAAGTCCTAACCCATAGACCAACTTAGGAATTCAGCCTCCATGATATACATTTAGACTTAGATTTAATAAATCACAAGGAAGGCATTATGGATTTCGACCTCCATTTGACATTCACCACGTGTGCTTTGATTGAATACTCTAGAACAATATGATGTTCGAATTAGGGTTCGGTCAAAATAGAATCAAACCCTAATTATCACTCATTTTCACTTCTCCACTTGCAAGAAAGAGGCTCTACCGCCCCATGACTCTGTCAAGCTCGAGCTCGAATTCCTTGAGGAACTATTCCACGTACTCCAGATATCTAAAAATCCAGTGGGTAAGATTCGTGCTATCTGTATCATGGCTTTCACTTCATTATTGAATAAAAGTAGGCCACTAAGGTCGCACACTGTCATGTTTTCTCCTCTGACCTTTCTTTGTACTTGCTCTCCTCTGGCCACAATGAGTTCGAGCTCGACCTCTGCAGTCCACTCCATGAAAGCTCGACTTGTACTTTTGTTTTCCTTTACTGTGTAGAGGTAAGCTTTATTTGATGATTTCATAACCTCTATGGCTCCTTACTTTAAAATATTCAGGTCCTAAAGCTGCGGCTATGCATACTCCCTAATGCGTTCTTCTTGAACTTTCTGTGTCTGCAATAATCAATGATGAGCTCTATTCTCACTATGAGGGCTCGACCGCTCCTCAAAGGCTCAAAATCATGCTTTGGGAAGCTAAACTGAAAGTTCTGGTCGCGACTTGAGTGCTCCATCAGAAATATAAACTAGTAATTTTCCTTTGTTACACATTTGTTCTTCGGAGACTTAAATAGTTTCTCTTCTACTCATGGATTTTGGCCATATCAAGTTGTGCCAAAGGCGCACTATAGGAAGCATTTTCTTAACTTTTGGGCTCGACCCAGAACATAAAACCTATTATTGTGTCCTTTTGAAAGCATTTCTATTTGTGGGTAATATAGAAATTTGAATAAAGCTATCTCTTCTTCTCTTCGTTGCTTGATTCGGTCATAAGAAACTTGTATTTCGCATTTACTTGCTGTTTCTTTTATGGGTTGTCTTTGTAGTTGATTTTTCTATATTTTGATACTAAATTGAAAGTGGGTTTTTGGGATTATTAAAGAAAATTACATTTTCTTCTCTTCTGAAGCTTGACTTAGCACAAAATCTTCATATTTTGTAGTCTACTGCTAATTTTATGTGAAACTCATATGAGTATGATAGATTATCATATTTCCTGCATTTTGAAAACAAACCCACATGTGGGTAACTACTGTTCCTCTTTGTTTACCCTCAGAATTGAAAGCACCTACAAGAGTTAACAAAATCTGTGTATTTCGCCTGAACTCAGTTTATGAACTTGACCCATCATTCATTACACGTAGTCTTTTCATTTCGGCACGAGCACTCATATGGGGATACCATACTTCAAAGAAAAATCTATGCATTTCCTACTCGGGTTTGATTCACAATAGCTTTATATGCACTTGTATTTCAGGAAAGACACTCACATCATTAGTTGTAACAGGAAACTCCATATTGGCATTTGATATTTGAAGAAAAGATGCTCATTTCTGTATCTTTCATTACTCTGTTTTTCATCTCTTTTGATGGAAGTGAGGACCATGTTGTCCCAAATTTATCATCGATGTCACTCCTTGTCAGAGAAAGACTTCCTTTTGAGATGACCGTGATGAGCTGTCCTTCTCAAACCCAAACATGATCATCATACTTTAATGTTTTCAAATTCAGTGAAATGCCTTTGGTCACTCATTATTTTATACTCCATGGAGGGTTATCATCCTAGTATTTAGAACAACACTGTCTTCGGCTGCTAACTGTCTTTGCACTTGATTGATTGTTAATGAGGACAATGACGTATATATTAACAGTCTAGTCGAAACTGACTGTTCATCTATTAATGCATCGTCTATTAGATAATTTTCAATTATTCTTTTGAAGGGTAAATTTTGAATGATAGAATAATTGCATGCAAGAATAAGTTTGTAAATTAGTGTATATGACTGCTTCCTTTTTGAACAACGATGTATCAAACTTACCTTGAGGCGACATTGTATTCTCAGCCCAAAACCATTTCATGCACAATTCTTTCCCCTGAATGAAAAACTAAAACCTATTTCACATCTCCTTGTTAAACAGTGCTCTCTATGGAATAGTACTTCTTTATGAACAGGCATCATGAGACTAAATGATAACAAAACTCCACGATGATATTGTGATCCCAATTGAGCTCACTACTTGAAATACCTCTTAGTGTCTATTATATCTATGGTTGCTCACTGTACGCGCAGCAGTGTTCTTTTAACTTTCCTTAACCTTAACACAACAACTTACACCTTCCGCTCTTGAACTCTGTAGAGAATGTTGAAATGAATTATTGTATCACTATGAACCACCTCTATCTACCAGTTCATATGCATGACTGACAACTGAGAACTTTTCTGGAAATAAACTATTGCTCTCACAACTCTTTCTTTGTGAATGACCACCAATTTCTATGCAAAACTAAAGCTTCAGAAGCACCATTCTGGAATAAAACTGTTAAACCATAAGTGGCTATCATTTGTCATTTGAATACACTGTTTGTCCTTTGTATTCTTAAGCAACATGGTACTCTTCATGCATTTTTATATCTCACTGTACAAACTGCTCTTAAAATCTGTTCTGTTTGACGATGAAATTAGAACAAAACATTAAGGCATAATGTACACCTGTTCACTATCCGAAAGAGAAATGATGAATTGAAACTCACATGACATATGATTATAATCAGCACAAAAAATGAAGTTATTCAGCAATTTCTGATGTTAATGGACTCAGGTAAATTCCTTAAGTGAACTAAACTCACTCTTCACCTGTAGCCTTCAAAAAGCAACCCTGATCGTTATGAATGCACAGTTGGTTTCGTTACTTGATGGATAACTCTGTTTTATCTTCAGTTTTATTTCATTTCATTCGATGTATATGATGAAATATCTTTTAAAAAATTAGCGCATTTAATGAATAGGGCAGCATGCCAAGCTCTTCCCTTGTGGGAGCCCGTTTTACTCCACATGCTTGGTCTTCGAAAAATGTTTCAGCTTCATGACTTTACCTATACCTGCACAGGGAAATAAACAGTGTTAGCATAAAAAGGGAACATGATGATTATGATGTTGCCATTTCTCCTTCAGCTCACTTCTTTCATACTGCACTTGATTGATTGTTTCAATGCATTGCTAATAGTATGTTGTACTATTGTAGGTGCATCATATAAGTTACATCATAGTCAGAGCCACTGACACCCCTCTTTTCCTCTTATAGGTTGACGAAGCTCGAGATGACAAGGTGCACCATTCAACATCAAGCGTCAATAATCAGGCAATGATGATTATGCTATTACTTATGTGTTTTCCTTTTGCATCTTCAGTAGTGCAATGTGCTATTAGAAATGTGTTGAAACAATTATATCCATGGCTTGTGTGGATCTTTGATTTCAATTTTGCTTTTCAATTGAAAAGAAAATGCATTTCATGCAATGTTGTAATACTATTCTGATTGTGAAATCAAATGAAGCCTTGTAAAAATATGAGTTATTTACGAAATGAATAAAAGCATCTGAAATGCTATTTTGCTCATGTACTCAATTCTGTATTTCTTTTAAATCTACAACATCTGAAAACCACTCTGAAACTCTATTCTTCTTTTAAATGCATAACTGTTGTTCAATAAAAAAGTGACAATAATGCGAAACAACATTTGATCATGAAATTGCAATTCCACTTAACGTTAAATAACAATCAGCCAGCTCCTCCATTTGAGCTGAGGTGAAAAATATATAACATTTTGATGATTTTTGCTATGTGCTTTCCTGCTAAGCATAGATCAGTGGCCTTAAAACAATTCATTGGGCACGGAGTCAAATCTACCCCTTCTCTTGACACTTAGAAAACTTGAACAGTAACACTCCAAACAACAACAAGAAAATGAAACAAAACTGAAAGCAAACTAACATGCCTTGATGGCCAACAAACAATGCACAACAACACTTAGAGAAAGCAAACTATTGAAATAAAATGTGTGAAACACACTTATTTGCAAACTACTTTACTAAACAATGAGATAACTTATCTCAAAGGCAGTGCTTGAGGTGGATCCCATTCACTGGGATAGACAGCACCTCGCCAGTCATCTTTGAGAGTTGGAATGCATTGTGCTCCTTGCATTTCGTAATCACATAAGGCCCATCCCATATTGCATCGAACCTGGAATGTTATCTAGGTCCGCTCTTGAATTCATTCCACTTGAAAACTAGATCTCCAAAAATGAAATCATGAGGCCTTGCCTTCTTGTCAAAATCATTCTTCATTTGTGCTTGATGTATTTCCAACTGTCTTAGAGCTTCTTTTTTGGTTTCTTCGAGCTCAACCAGCTGTGCAAACCTCACTTCAAGAGGTTGTTCATTCAGTAACTCCAGTTCTTTAACATAACTTAATGTTGGTAATTCAATTGAAATAGGCAACTTAGCCTCTCTGCCATAAGTCAAAACAAAAGGTGAACAACCAGTGGCTCTTTTAGGAGTTATTATGTCAGCCCAAAGGGCTAGCTTCAGCTTTTCACGCCACGTTCTCTAGTTATCTTCAAAAGTCTTCTTGATTATCCGAATCAAATTTTTATTTGTGGATTCCGCTTGACCATTACCTTGCGGATAATAATTTGATGACGTGTTTAGATAGATGTTATTCCTGACAGACCAATTTAAAATCTTCAATCCGATGAAAGCTAAGCCATTATCTGAAATGATTGAATCTGGAACACCAAATCTCGATATGAGATTTTGATAAAAATTAAGCACTGAAGTCTTGTTTGCTTCCTTTAAGGCGACAGCTTCGGTCCACTTTGAAAAATAATCAGTGGCAGTAAGAATCCACTTATGACCTGCACTTGAAGGCGGGTTTATAGGACCAATAAAATCCAAACCCCACTTAGCAAAGGGTTGTTCTACCTGAATTGGATGCAGAGGCAGCGGTGCAAGCCTCTGCATACCAGCAAATAATGCACATTTCTCACACTTCCTAACCCATGCAATAGCATCTTTAAACAAATCTGGCCAATAATAACCAGCTCGCATAATCTTCAGAGTTGTTGTTCTTGCAGCAAAATGACCTCCAGAAGGTCCATCATGAAACTCTGATAACAGCTTGTCAACTTGATCAGGCTGAATGCAACGTAATAAGACACCTTGGAAATCCCTTCTATAAAGAACGCTATCAATGACTGCATAAGGGATGGCTTGTAATCTGTAATACCTTATTTTTTCTCTGTCCAAGCCTTTGGGGCATTCACCAGTTTGCAGATAATGTATCATCTGCTGCAACCATGTAATAGGGGGTGCTCGAACAGCACTCGGAACATCATTATTTAGCACTGTCTCTGATTTGTAGCCTCTTTTAAACTGTTTTCCTCACTTCCAGCAATCTGCTCACACAAACCTTTTCCTCTAACGAGCTTGGTTACTTTTATATCAACATCGAACTCCATTACTTTAGTGATCCAACCAACATGCTTATCATTAATGTCTTTGTTAAGCAGAAAATCCTTAATAGTCGAATGCGCTACCAGCAAATGAACCTTGCTATTGGACAGCATGTGTCTAAATTTCTTCAAGCTTCTTACAACAACAAAGACATGTTTCTCAACAAAAGAATACTTTACCTCATAATCGTGCAAAAATTGACTGAAAAAATGCTATAGGCTGCTCCAAGCCTTCATGGTTTTGCTGGCATAACATAGTTGAAA
>VDFB02348010.1:0-23245 GCA_007258455.2 Sequoia sempervirens
TATTTTACCTTAATTAAAGGCTGGTTGGCCTTCATGTTTTAAATGATATTTATTCTTTCTAATAGCTGATCTAGGAGGGAGGTCACTTGGCTCGGTATATAAGGAGGATATAGTCCTCCCATTTGATAATCAAGTTAATCCATTCCAACTCAAGTTCGCCAACTTCAAGCAGCAGTTCGCCATTTTAGCAGCAGGTCCGAATTCAAGAAGTATCTTCATTTGTATTTAGCATCAAGGAGAAGTGTCTCCATTCTTTGCATTGGACTTGGCCAAATTCAAAGGGCCTGATTTTGTATGCATTTTGTTAGATGTGTGGGAGAATGATTATGGTAGGAGGGGAGATAGAGCCATTGGCCAACATTAATGTTGAGCAACCTGCAGCATGGCATCAACCAGGTGGTCGTATCTACTTATTCAACCTAGCCGTGCACCTCTGTAGTCAATACATCTTGCCCTTGATACTTAGATTTTTTTTATCTGAGCCGTGCCTTGAGGAAGGTTAGAATTTGTGGGTTTTGGAGAAGAAAAAGGCATGAAAAAAGAGGAAGAAAATAGTGCAACTAAGAGGATTGAGGGTTTGCAACAAAATTTCTAGGTGCCTAAGCTGGTGAATGCCATACTCTAGGTCCATCTCTTCCCCAAAGTTGTCACTTTCCATAGGTTTGCAGATTTTGTTTGATAGATTGATAACAATGGAGTATTGTTTTCCTCTTTTAACTATTGCGACCCATTGAGGATGTTATTTGTTGCCAAGCTAAACCCTAGGCATGATCCTTGAATCCATCATCCCTTTAATGGGTGTTCATACTCAAACAATTTCTTTGGTTAGATGGTCATGATTGGTCCTAAATAAGGTGGTAGTTACATGGTTGTTGTAGTTATGACATCTTGGGATCTATTTTAGAGATTGCATCAATGCACTAAATGCCTAAATATGTTATTTAGTCCTTGCTGGTCTGTAAGTTTACTAATATTTAAGGGATTTTTGGGCCAAGGAAATTCTTTGGAAACATGTGATGGTTAGAAAGTTGAAAAGAGTGCAATGATGGTTGTTATTTCTGTTTAAGTCTTTATTAAAATAAAGTGTTAGTCATGTTGAGTTATGTCAAGCAAAATTTTTATTAGATTGAACAACATAGTTGTAAAGGTCATTGCTCCATAAAACGTTGCAAGTGTATATGAACCAGATATTAATAATTCAAATAATATAGTTTAATGTTCTTCATATTGGAACATGTGTAATAATTATTCTAAAACAATATAATTAGTGGAACACTTAAATATAGAGTCATTTTGGGTAGTTGAATAATCTGATTTCCTTTTCTTAAAATAAATTGCATGAAAACAACAAATGAGTTATGCCATATGACTGTGTAGCTCTCTTCTAGTAAGATTTAGAAGGTCACTATACAATAGAATGAGACATCATGATATCATCAGGGTGATGTCTTCAAGATCTAACTAGCAGGTGATAGATGTGTACATGCTGTTATAATCAAGATAAATGAAATCAAAAGGGTAAGAATGTTGCTACTAAATATATGATTGAGGGGACCTATAGGCTCTTAAGTATGACCTTGCCATTTATCATGCTTAAAGCAAGTTTATAGTAATGGATGTATGTATTTTGAGGTTCAAGGGATTATTTATATGTCCTTGTTGATGCATGTTGTGCTCCATCTAGGAGAATGTCATAATGATTATGACCTTGATTTTATAGAACCATATTGTAGGGGAGGGACCTCACTAGGATCCATGTCAAGGATTTTGGCATAATCGATGCATGATAATGATATTTTGATTAATACGTGGTAGGGACATACACTCTTTACAGATGTCCTATTATTAGATTGAGTCAAGATTGACTAGCAACCTTGTACCTAGGTATGTTTGGATTTCCATGCTTAGAGAGATATATCTTGGATAATAGTATTCTTGACAAAACCTAGCTAACCCTTATTTTCCTACATAAGAGAATCTTAATGTTTATAGAACCTTGGTGGGTTTGCAAGGAAGACTTAATATTAGTTTTCTAAGGTTTAATTAACTTCCCTTGGGTGGAAAATCATATTAGCTTTATTTATTAATTAGACAAGGGGTGTTTTGTGTAGGAATTCCAAGAGTATGTTCCTTGAAAGAATTTTGTTAATGGCCTTATGTGATGTGTTTGTAACACTTACTCCTTATCCAGTGATGATCACAAGTAGTGTGGGATGCTTGCCATCATTACGGTTGGTGCAAAAGACTGGAGAAAAGGATGGGACCCATGGTGTAGTATGGGATGCATCAAAATTCCTTTTCTAGTTGGGATGCACTAAAAGGGTAGGTGTTAGTCATTGAGTGTGTATATGTTGGTTACTCATTGCGTAAATGTTAGTCACTCATGGTGTACTTGTGTAAATGGCCTTGAGTATTGTTAAACTGGTGCCCTTGCTAGTGATGACATCAAGTAGTATGGGATGTTTGATTGTTGTCATAGATGGTGGTGGAATTGGAAAAGGATGGAATCTCTAAGATGGTAGTCCCTTTCGTGAGATCAACTTCTATGCCTTGCATAGAGAATGAAATCTAAAAGTTTTCCAGACGTGACATCAAATACACATTTTTAGGATTGAGTCATAGTTTGTATTCACTCAAGCACTCGTCCTTCAAGAATCTATGGATTACCACTTTTTTTTGACTTAGCTAAGAGATCATCTACATTATCTTCCATGATATCATACAACATATGATGAAAGATGATTGATGTTGCTCGTTGATAGGTAGCCCTAACATTTTAATGTCTAAATGGCATGAACTGATATCAAAAGGTGTCTCAAAGAGTAGTAAAGGCTGTTTTATGCTAGTCTTTGAGGGTAAACTAAATCTAATTATATCTAGAAAAATTCATCCATAAGGGATAACATTTTCTGCATTGTTGTGAGGTCAATAATGATGTCTATATTTGGTATGGAAAGCCATCCTTAATACATGCCTTGTTTAGCTCTCTAAAGTTTGTACATACTTTGATTCCTTTTGGTTTCTTGCTAATAGGAATGATGTTAGAGATCCATTCTGGATAATCAATAGGTCGTATGAATCCAACCTCCCACAACATCTTAAGTTCTTCTTTGACTAGCAAAGCTACCTATGGATGCATCTTACAAAGTTTTTGAATAATTGGTTTGGCATTTGGATGCACCACTAGATGGTGTAGAAAAAATTAACGGAATAGACTTGGCATATTGTTGTACCCAAAATTGAAATTTTTGCTTCATTAAGGTTGAGATATTCCCCCTTAATTTTTTCCCCAAAATTAACATACAAATCAGCAACCAAACATAGATCAGCGTTAGCTCCAAATGCAAATCAGCCAAGAAGTAACTCTAACCAAGAATGTTCACCAAGATCCCAATGTGGGCGAGGTGATAGCATATGGTCAGAGGATTGTCAGGAATAAACTGAACTGAAAGTACAATTCATCTGCTGATGTAGGCATCCACAAGTGGTCGGAATACTCCATTTAATCAATGGGTGAATTTATAACAATTATTCGGCGGCAAGCTAGCCTTTAAATCCACTCTTGCACTTATTAATGTGGGGGGAATATTGTCCACACAACCACTTATAACGTGGGGGGAAATTACAAACAAGAAGATGTTTATTCTAAAACTCACCACTCAATTGTGGGAGTGTAAAACTAATATAAAATTGCAGCAAATGAAGAAAGAGCTGTTAGTACTACTAACTAGCTTTACAAAGAATAAGAACAACTGCAAATGAAATAGATAAGCTTCCAAAAACATTAAACAGTTAGAGTAACACTTCCTCTAACATTTACAATGATATAAGATGAAGAATTGAAGCTCAACTATCAAAATACAATTATTTAATAAGTCTGATATAGAAACAGTATTAACAGAAAATCGGACCAGCAACACCAAACCTCATAGAAATGGATGTATCTTCTCCAAATCAGCTCGGAATGCTCCCAGACCACAGCCAAATGATAGCTAGGAGCTAGGCGCCCAAACACCAAGGAGAAATCGAACCAAAAACAGCAGCAATAGTAGGCATGATTCCCAAGGTAGCAAGCATGAAAGGTACGACCCTCTTGAAGAAGTCGATCTTCTCTAGAAAAATCAGCAGTCCGAAATAAATTCCCAATATTTGCAGGAAGGGTCGCCCCTCACAGAGAAATAGCTCGGGTGAATACCTAGAATGAAATAAAAATTAGAGGCAAAGCTATGAGCATAAATTCACTTCAGCCATTATCAACAACAGTACAAACATATTATAAATCAACAATCTGCTTGTAATCAAAATCAACATTGAGCACTGTCCACACTTCTGAATGAAGCATGGTCTTCAAAAATTTTCTTAGGAAGCCAAAGTTTCAGGCCCGAAGAAAGAATGATTTGCTAAGCTTCCCCTTAGCCAGGTTCTGGATTTATTCCAGCATTGTAACTTTGCTCTCCAAAAACATTCATGATCAGCTCTTCACAAAACAACAATAAATAAGTTTCAATTGGCAAATGAAACACTTCAAATTTCAAGAAGTCGAATCACTTCAACTTCCAAAAGGGACGCCACCTTTAAGCATTTACTTTTTGAAATAATAAAACATTATTCAACTTCCCCTTTAGGCGTCCATTCCATATTGCACAATAAAGCATTTATTTAAATTATTAAATGCTCAACATAACCCCTTAATGACCCCTCTTCAAAACGACATGAAGTTATCACTCCTAGGCATGGGGTACAACTGAAAAACAATAAGTTGACTAAGTATGAAACTTAGTCCATGAAGATAACCAAACCAAAGCCAAAACTAAAACTGATGGATAGCAAGATGACTTGAGCTGAATTGCTAAGGATGCCACTGCCAAAATTAGACTTACTATAAATAGCCACTGCTATAAATAGTAAATTCACATCAAAGCCAACAGAAAGCCAAACTAAACAATTGAACTACAAAGGATTGAACTGCTGCTAGATAGATACTGCTAAAAGATAGACTTGCTAAAAATAGCAAACTGCTATAAATAGTAAGTCTGCACCACATCCTCTGAACACCAACTGAGCAGTATCACGACTTACTATAAATAGTAAGTGTCTGGAAAGATTGTCAGATTCAGATTCATAGCACACCACCCTGGAGGTCCTTGAAAGACCTAGAGAACCCCAGAAACCTTTTACAAGCAAACCCTTGAAAAAGCATCTGAAAGAGGAAACCCTAATGTTCTGCTTCAGCTTAGCCTATGGATTTCTGGAAATAGGCTAAATCCAATTGAAGAGCGTAGGGCTAAATCGGGGACATTACAAAGGCATTCCAGTAAAAATGGTCAAAATCTTGTAAAATTGTCATCAAAAGTCAAAAAAGTCAAACTTTCTAAAAATAACAATTTTCTATTTTTAGAAATTTCTGGAAAATAAATTAAGCATAGGGTTTTTCTGGATTTATTGTCAAAAGGATGCTCACAAAATTTTGGAGAATTTTGAAATTAGGGTTTCAGGCCCTATTTTTAGGAAAAACCCTAAAAATAGAATCTTTGTAGAAATGTCTAAAATTTATTTTGATTGGTTAATTCTTTGTCACGATCACACTGGTCTAGTTAAAATCGTCAAAGAGCCAGTTTTTCTCTAGTGGGTCTGTTTCGCTTTTTCAAAACAAATTCTAGGACCTCTGAGGTCATCAATGGAGGATGACCAGTTGCTAGGTGTCATAATCAAAGTCTCAAACATTGCACAGAATGATCTACGACAAAATTTGTTCGAAAAATGAATGGTGGAGGGGAATTCGAAAAGTTGAAAATTGCAAAAAATAAACGAAGTTTGGAAACCTTGGACGCCTTACCTCAAGGAGGGTTCCTAGGCTTCAATGCCTTGGAATATTTTCAATTTATGTTTTTCAAGCACATGAATACCGTCAACGCATTAGCAACGGTGATCGTGGTCAACGTAGTCGACGAGGTGGTGAACGTGAAGCACGAGAAGGTTGAAAATCATTCAAAAATGACTAACTCCGGAGCACAAAAGCGTCCCTTCTAGCCAAGGGCTTCCAACATTTTAGGAAACTAGATATAGTTTTTAGCATTCAAATTCTCCAGGACATTCTTCTCAGAATTCTTCAAGCTTCACGACGAGTCCAGCATCTAGTCCACAGGACTTGTCAAAACGCCGAAATTGCAGATCAAATAGAAAACGAAGAAAGTCAAAGGAAAACTCAAAAATGGCTAAGTATAGAGCAAAAAAGCACCCTTGCTAGCCAGGGGTACCCAGACTTTTGAACCTAAGTTACCGATTCGTTTTTGGATTTGGGTATGGGTATGAGAATCCGGTACGGGATTCGGTAAATTTTTTTTTTTTTTTGGTTGGGTACGGCTTGGGTATGGCAATACAAAAAACATATAAAAATCAGAAATATATACATATATGCAGTAGTAATTAAGTTCAAAATACACCACCATATTAATAGTCTAATAACATAGCAAAAATCCATCACCACTTTCATAGTCACTAAGTCAAATATTAAAATATTAGTGATTACTCGAATGTCATGATATAAAATTATAAATTAAAGTTCAAACATAAAATGTCAAACGTTTACAATCAGCCATTAGTGATCATTGATCAATCTGAATCATATGGGTCATCAAACAAACTAGCATTATTAGATGCTATATTTTGTGTAGAACTACAAATAGCATTCGTGGCACTCGCACAAGCACTGCCACTAGCAGTAGCAGTAGCACTAACACTACCACTCTCACGATTAGTAGTTGCTTCAGGCTCATACTCATTATCAATATCAAGTGCAGCTAAGTGACTTGTGGAAGCATCCAAGTCAAGCTGCTCTGGTTCAATGTCCCACCTCCTTGTGTCTCCTTCTTTGTAGGAACTTTGCTTGTGTGTAAGGAGGTGCAAGTTTGAATGCACATACACCAAGTCCTTTGCCTTTTTTGAATGCAGCCTATTACGTTTTATTGAGTGGATGGAGTATGTGCTCCAATTCCTCTCAGAAGAAGATGAACTAGCAACCTATTAAGACCAAATTAAATAGTTAAGAGTTACAAAATTTAACTAAACAAAATTATTAATTAATATAAAATTATAAGTTAAAATTAAAATTACAAAATATAAAACTTACTTGGGATAAGATTTTTATTGCAATTGGTTGGAGGTGCATGTATTCTTGCCCATGGAAGTACCACCAACTATGAGCATCCACCCTGTACTTGTCTTGAAGAGCATCAAGATTCTGATCAACAGTACCAGAGCATGCAAAAGCCATGAACTCAGCCCTCACTCGATCACGTTGGTCACGATCAGTGAAGAGTCTCCGAAGTGCTGCCTTGTACCCTTGAGCCACTTCAACATCCCTATATGGAGCAACTCTTGATGAAGCAGAAAGAATCTCAGGACTATAATATTTGGGACTCAATGCAAAAGCAAGAAGATGCAATGGAGTGGTCATTTTGTTCCATCAACCATGATTTCCTGTAGCTCTTTGAAAAACTTTTCATCAGGATCTTCCTCTTTTGCATTGATGATGGTTTTCATCTTCTCAATCATTGAGTTGATACCATCATATACTTCTCCCAAACAAGGTCTATCCATGTTTGTGTAACGGATCATGCTTAGTATAGGCTCAGTGAAACCGACTAGGTACTCAACATGATCCCACCAACAATCATCTAGGATCCTTTTCCTAACCCTATTTGCCCTTTCACTGCTAGATTGCCTCCATATGGCCCAATTAGGGCTGATTACCATGGCACAGAGTACCTCATGAACCTTTATAAGTTGTCTCAACACAATTGTGTTGGAGGCAAAACGGGTCTCTGCAACCTGTTTGGAAATCAAAATGAAAATTAAAATGTAATTTAAATTTACAAAATCAAAATTTAAAATTAAAAGAAAACTAAAATACTTTCAACAATTCCAATTTTGAGAATTGTCTAAATATTCCCTGTGTCATATGGTGGTTGGTGACAAACATTTGGATGTCTTCACCCTCAACATACACCTATTTGATCCACTCAATTTTGGATCCAATTTTTTGTAGCATTAGATTGAGGGAGTGGACAACACAAGGTGTCAAAAAATGTGTGGATACTTCTCCTCAACCAATAACCCAACAACCCTACAATTTTTGGCATTCTCAGTTACAACTTGCACAACATTTTGATGGCCCACTTCTTCAATAGCTTGGCAAAGGATGTTAGCAATAAATGGACCATCTTTCACCTATCCCTCACAATCCACTGCTCTCAAAAACGTTGCCCCTTTAGGGGACATGGCAATAACATTGATCAATGGGTGATTTTTTGCACTTCCATCCATCATAAACGATGGTCACTCCTGTTTCGATCCATGAATCCCTTATGGGCTTCAAAGAGTCTGCTACATGTTTCACCTCTTTCTCCAATAAGGTGCAACACACCTTCTCAAAACTTGGGCCCTTATACCCCTTTGGAGCCTCATTAATTATAGATTTCACCATTTTTTGCCAATATGGTGAACGAACAATGTTGAATGCCAATCCATTGGCATAGACACATCTTGCTATGTCTTGATCAACAATGTCTCTTGCATCATTCTGAAATGAAGCTTCCAACGGTCCCTTAGATCGTTTATTTGATGAGGGCACGGTTTGCTCTTGAGGGATGTTCATAAATGGATGGATTTCTGTAGGTGGAAGATAAGTAGGTGGTGTAGGGGGTTTCATGGATCGAGATCCTTTCCTCAAAGGATGGCTTGTTTTAAGACTAACAACTTTTTGCTTTGCTTTTTCTTGCTCAGCAATATATTTCAACACTACGTCATCTAGAAGGCCTTTTCCATCACCTTCTGGAGATCTCAGACAAGGTTTGATGCCAGTATCAAAGATCCTACACAAGTGGGCTTTCACTCGACTGTATGAGCTTGTATATCAAACTTTGCAATGACTACAAATCCAAATAAATACTCCACCACTTGGACATTGTTGAACCATTTCTACATATTTCTAAAGGGGAGAGGTTGCATTTATTTTGAAACGAGATTGGCCTGAGTTAGAAGCAGATGCCATTGTAATACCTAAGGCACAACAGATTGAAATAATTTTGGTATTGAAATTTGAAACTAAAAAACTTAAAAGAATGAGAACAATCAACAAAACAATAAAAACAAAGCAAAATAGTTCATTTGTTAAAAAAAATGTAAGAAAAAAATTAAAAAATTTCAAAGAAACCTACCTCTTTTGAACAAGTCTTGCTCTACGATCTTCTTGGCAACGAACGGACACTTGCAAGTGCTTAGGAATAGCACAACAATCAACTTTGAACAACCAATGATCAGCCTTCAAGTCTATTCAAGCTTGTGCAAGCAATAGAGCAAGTTGAGCAATTGAGGTAAAAAAACTTGTTTTTCATTCACAATTTGTTAAATGAGATTGGTTTTTCCTATTTAGTGTGTTTGGAGGTTGAAATTAGGGTTGCAATGAATATTAAAATATTTAGAAGTCAACATTCGGTCAAAAAAATGATAAAAAATGCAAAAAAAACACTTTATTCCGCGGACTGGGTGTTTTCACACCCTGATTTGCCTTGGATTCTTTTTGCCGTATCCTGGTCGAATCTGTAGGCAACCAGCGAATCCAGATCGAATCCGTAGGCGTATTCCCGTATCCTGGTCGAATCCAACCTGTACCGTACCCAAATTTTGTACCTAATACGAATCGTATCGTATCTAGGGCCTTTTCCAGGCGAATCGGTAACTTAGTTTTGAACCATCAGATTCAGTTTTGAGGTTTCATGACTTCCAAGAGATCCTTCTCAGTTTCAATTAGGCTTCGCAACAAGTCCATCTACAGGTTCACCGGGTCTGTTGAACATCCGACAACAAAGATCAAACAGGGGTGTTTCGTCAAGAGAGCAAATTGAAAATTTTCTAAGTCTAGAGCACAAAAGCACCCCTGCTAGCCAAGGGTGCGTAGGGTTTTGAGCCCTCAAAAATAGCTGTTAGGATTTGCAAAAGTGGTCATACTTTCCGGAATTCTTTAGGCTTTCCATTGAATATCTCATCCTGACCACGTGATTCATCAATCATTAGTAGTTGCAGATTGAACGAGAAACGTAACACGGGAGACAAATTGGAGAAGTTAAAAATCAGTAAACAAATTGGTTTAAGTCTGGCAAACAAAAACACTCTTGCTAGCCAGGGGCACCCAAGATTTCTGTTGATGTTAGAGGAGCAGCATCGGGCTTCTACTTCCAGCCCAGATCTGTCTATGAAGATCAAATTAAATTATAGCCTATCGGCTATTTAATTTTGTTAGTTTTATGATCAGATTAATAGCACAGAAATTTAATTCAAATTCAACACAAGAACACAATAGATACCTTGGGAAAACCCTCCACTTGAGGGAGAAAAACCCAGGAACAATATATCACTTATATATTGAACAAAAACAAAGAATGTCTCCTTTACAATGAGCCGATTGAAGGGCCAATAAGAAGCATCACAAACTGATGCAAACTTAGATGTAACTCAGATACAACCAGATGAATATCGTTGATTAGAACTTAGCCAACAAAATGCTCTTCTACAAAAATCACTATCTCCTCTAGATGATTCACACTTTAACTCCAAAGAATAATATCAAATTGAATGAAAATGGATGATTGCAACAAGGAAATACATCGAATATAAATACAAGAGGAAGTGAAAGGACGCATCCCTTGATCTTCAAGTCGGCCTCCAATAAAGAGATATATTCTTTAACTAATCGTGTCTTTTCATGAGGTCGGCCATGCATAATAAATAATTATAATTTTCCTCTTAATGAAATCACATTCATTAACATATATGAAGTCGGCCAAGGAGAGATCGCATTACTTCATTAAATTGTGCCTTCAAAAATCGTGCCATTTCAAAGATGTAATCTTGCAATTCAAATAGCCGTTAAGGCTATCATTTGAATTGCCTTCAAGGAGACAAAGCATGTTGGAAGTAGCAGCCCGACGCTGCTTTATAACATCAACAAATTTGATAAGGCGATTTTGATGAAGAGACACGTCTCTTATTAAATAACATTTAATATTTATTATCATTGAGACCGACTTATGTCATTCGCCACCCTCTTGAAGAAATGCAATGCTTGGAGGCCGACTTCATGATTCTAAAGGACGCGACTGTTGTGAAGGCCGACATGAAGTTTTGTAGAGATGCGTCCCTCCCTTATCATATGTATATATAATCGATGCCTGCCTCATTGTATCATTCATATTCCATAGTCATCATAGTTCGATATTCACAAGTGCGAATAAGTGTGAAGATATACTTCATATGCAGATCAATATATTGAAGAGGTCGATCATAGCATTGTAGAAGGCTGAGTTTATCATCAGCAAAGGCATCATATTATTTCTGTGTTAGCATCAGTTTGTGGTGCCGTTACTTGGCCTCATAATTGGCCTCATTGTAAAGGAGTTCATCATTTGATATTCAATATATAAGTGATATTTTGTTGCTGGGTTTTTCTCCCTCAAGTGGAGGTTTTTCCCAGGGTATATGCTGTGTTATTGTGTCTGATTTTGAATTAAGTTTCTGTGTTTTACATCTGATCATAAATACTAACAATTTCAAGCCACCAAAACCACTTTTTAGGGTTTGTAGCCTCCAAGATGATCTTCTCAGATTTGATCACGCTTTGTAGTGAATCCATCAGCTAGTTCATAGGACCTATCAGATGTCTGGAATCGAAGATCGAACGGAGGCGGTTTATCATGGAAAAGATGAAAATATGCAAAATTTCCCAACTCTGGTGATTCAAAGCGCCCCAGTCAGCCAGGGGCGCCCAAAATAAAAAGCAGTCAAAAGTAGGATCAGAGGCTAGTGTGATGTACCAATCTCCTCAGATTTGATTAGGCTTGCCAGATCAGTTCACTTTCAGTTTCAATTGATCACAGATTGGCGGGAAAACAGTGCTCAAAAGGGGGTATCAATCATTGAAGAGACATTTCAACAAGCAAAATTTGAAAATTTCAAAAAATGTTCTAACACTGTGAACTTGGACACCTTATCTCAAGGTGGCGCCCAAGTCAACTTGAGTTAGCAATTTTTGAAAGACATCTTCATGCTTTGTGTGATGTCCCTTACTAATTTTGACTGGATTTTCAAGTTTCAGCATGCAGACATTTTGTCAAATGGTTGCCTTGCAATCTTCTAATAGCTGATAATGGATTTCTGTTTGTTTTCTTTCTTGTTTGAATGTTGGTGAAAAGCATCAAGGATTTAACTAAACAATGTCAATGATTGTAAAGTGCAAAGAGGAGAAGTGCAGAGGTACAAACACTTAGCATGCAACTCTTAGTGACTGAAAAATACTTTTAGATGGATAGCTACAGAAAATTGTTATTTAGTCAAACATTTCTTATGCAACCTTCTCATCCCATCGAACTCTTACCACAAATAAACATTTCTACAAATATTTGACATCCAATATCAACTCCTTTCAGCTACAGCATTCAAGCATTTTGACAATAGTTGTGCAGCAAACTACCTTCTCCAGAATACTGGGATGTATTGGCTGAAGATGAGGATTCCGGTGAAACTTGCCAAAATACTGATGAAGTCGTTCCAAATTGTAGTGATTGACTCCTTTAGTGAGTTGCGTCTCTTTCCCAAACTAGCTAGTATTTTCAGGGGCTTCTATTACCAAAATCGACCCAACTGAAGTGGCACCAGCCCCTTCATTAATTACCACGACTTCTCAATAGTGAAAGATGAAGTCGAGATATCGGCTCCTTTAAGTGTTATGACGTCTTTTACACCAGGCTGTCTTATGTGCGTCTTCAAGCAGCTCCCGAAAAAACAAATATGCTTTATGACTTTTTAGGCCCGATAGAAAGATCTAAGACGTATTCTTCTTGTCTTATTCTCAATTTGTCCTGTTCCCTCCACGTCACCTAAAAGATTATTCGGTCTTCTTGTGAAGCAGCTCCCGACAATATTTGGACTCCTATAGTCTCCAACCGCTACCAATTTGTGATAATCCTTGAAAGGACTTTGTCTCCTCTCTTATAGTTTTTGGGTGGCCATGAGGTGAGAGCCGTGTCTCCTCATCGTACCTCTTGGTCGATCCAAATATATTTTATCTTATTATCATATATTTATTTCTATTTATATAGATTATAGTGTTATATTATATTGTCAATATTTATATTTATTATTTATAAGATGTCTGTAATCTCCTTTATTTTATTATTACTCTTTATAATGTCTTTAAACATGTATAGTATCATTTTATTTTATTATTTATCATATCTTTGATATTATTATTATTATAATTACAATTTATTTGATAATTATGATATTTAAATTATTAACTTGTTTATATTATATTATAATTATAATATTATCTAAGATAATTATAATTATAATAGTAATATTTAAATTGAGGTCAGTTATATTTACATTTTGATATTTATTTGATTTGATTATTTGTATTTTAGTATTATTTTGGTGTTAGGATTTTGGGGACATGACAGTCCTCCCCTCCCAAATTTGCTTGTCCTCAAGCAAAAACATCTTAGTTTCCTCCAGGATCTCTTCTTCTAATCTGTCACCAACGGCACACAAGTTAGTCACGTTTATATAATTTAAATGAGAATGTTCTATAATGATTACTCTATTTGAATGCGTATATCTATTAAAATATAAATATATTAGATATATACTTATCTTTGTGATGGGGACATCACAAGTCTCCTCCGCTTGTGTTTGCTTGTCCTCCAACAACTTATAACCTTTTTCTTAATGTTCTTCTCTTGATATTCTTGTCTGGTATACCTGTCTTATCCTGGAAAAAGATTGTAACATTTTGTTACACTTAATCTCTTTCCAGGCCTTCTGGATACCTCATTTTTGAGTATACCCAGTCTTATAATCTTGGAAGAAGATTGTAACACTTCGTTATACTCAATCTCCTTTCAGGCCTTCTGGATACCTTATTTTTTAAGTCTATCTAGCCTTATAATCCTGGGAAAAGATTGTAACCTTGTTACTCTTAATCTCTTTCCAAGCCTTCTGGATACCTTTTTCTAAGTCTATCTAGCCTTATAATCTTGGGAAAAGATTGTGACATCTCTTCCGAGGCCTTCTGGGTACCTTACTTTAAGTGTACCTAGCTTTATGCTCCTGAGAAAAGATTGTAACATCTCTTCCCAGGTCTTCTAGATACCTTATTCTTAAGAGTACCCAACCTTAAAATCCCGGAAGCGAGCCTTTCACTTCTCAGGCCTTATGGACACCCCATTTTGATGTATCCATCCTTAAGATCTTTGAAAGAACCTTGGCCCTATCTAGGCCTTATAGATACCCTATTTGGGTATATCCATCCTTATGCATTTTATCTTCAAGGGATGTTCATGTGCAAGAAAATTGTCTTATTAACTTATTTTGAAGATCATACAATAGTCTATTTCTTGTTCTAGTTAAGGGCCATTATGTTTTTCCCTTTTGGTAGGAGTTTCTCTTGTCTCTTCATCCGATGCTTCTTCTATTTTATGTATTTGTCCCTTCTTGCATTGGTGGTCTTGTCCCCAAGGTTCTTTGCATCTGAAACATAACCTCTCCTCATTAATCCTTCCCTTTGTTTGGTTGCTTCCTTTTTGTGGCATTTGTATCCCACAATCCACAACTCTTTGCAAAAGTAGCATGCTTTTTCCTTATTATCTTCTCTTTGTTGGTCTTGTTTGGGTTGTGACTTGAATGAGGGGTTCTTATATTTTTCCTTTGAAGAGATGAATTCCACTTTCATGGCCCTTTGAATTGCCTTCCCCACGGTTTGTGGTTCTAATGGGTCTACTATGTTCTTAATTGGTTCCTTGAGTCCTTCAATGAATAGATAGGTAAGCCTTCTTTGGGATAGGTCGGGGACCATGACAACTAGCTTTTGGAATTCATTTGCAAATTCCTCCATTGTTCCATGTTGCTTAAGTTGGGTGAGTTCTTTAAAATACCACTTGAGATGCTTTTGATCAAATCCATTAATGAGTTTTTGAGTGAACTCATTATAGGTAACTATATTTCGGTGGCCTTGGGTGATGAGTCCATGATGCCATCAATCGTGAGCTATCCCTAATAGGTGGAGGACAGCAAATTTAATGGCATTCTCTTCGGTAATGGGGCTGAGGGATAGGTAAGTATCAAGCTTTTGAACCCATGATTGTGTGGTGAACTTCTTGGAGCCGTCAAAATAAGGCAATGTCATTTATTAATTCTGGATCTAAGGTTTTTTCCGGCATGATTCCTTCTCCTATTTGGAGTGGCTTGGGTTTTGACTTCATAATATTCCTTGAAAGGTACAAGTCTTTGAATTGCAAGGTCTAATTCGGCATACATATGACCAATGTCTTCTGCACTATATGAATTTGGCTCTTCTTCTTCTTCTATGACATTTTTGCTTGGAAGGAAAGGAGGCATGGTTGGTCTCAGTGAGGAACTTTGAGTTGAATGCTCATTTTCCAAATGGTTTGAATGCATTACTTTCCTTGGAATGGTTCTTTCCTGAGTTTTATGGTTATTCATGCTTTGAAGGGTCTGGAAAATTAGTTGATTGGTCTTCTCAAATTTTTCATTGGTTTGCTCCATGAAAGATTTAAGCTCTTGAGCCAACTGCTTGGCCATGGTTCCCTTCCTGTGATAAGTTTGTATTCACCTTTCTTCTATAGGTTGGCAGGAGCAATGCTTTGATACCACTGTGATGTCCCTTACTAATTTTGACTGGATTTTCAAGTTTCAGCATGCAGACATTTCGTCAAATGGTTGCCTTGCAATCTTCTAATAGCTGATAATGGATTTCTGTTTGTTTTCTTTCTTGTTTGAGTGTTGGTGAAAAGCATCAAGGATTTAACTAAACAATGCCAATGATTGTAAAATTCAAAGAGGAGAAATGCAGAGGTACAAACACTTAGCATGCAACTCTAAGTGACTGAAAAATACTTTTAGATGGATAGCTATAGACAATTGTTATTTAGTCAAACATTTCTTATGCAGCCTTCTCATGCCATCGAACTCCTACCACAAATAAACATTTCTACAAATATTTGACATCCAATATCAACTCCTTTCAGCTACAACATTCAAGCATTTTGACAACAGTTGTGCATCAAACTACCTTCTTCGGAATATTGGGATGTATTGGCTAAAGATGAGGATTACGGTGAAACTTGCTAAAATATTGATGAAGTCATTCCAAATTGTAGTGATTGACTCCTTCAGTGAGTTGCGTCTCTTTCCCAAACTAGCTTGTATTTTCAGGGGCTTCTATTACTAGAATCGACCCAACTGAAGTGGCGCCAACCCCTTCATTAATTACCATGGCTTCTCAATAGTGAAAGATGAAGTTGAGATATCGGCTCCTTTAAGTGTTATGACGTCTTTTACTCCAGGCTGTCTTATATGCATCTTCAAGCAGCTCCCGAAAAAGCAAATATGCTTATGACTTTTCAGGCCCGATAGAAAGATCTAAAACGTATTCTTCTTGTCTTATTCTCGGGTTGTCTTGTTCCCTCCATGTCACTTGAAAGATTATTTGGTCTTCTTGTGAAGCAGCTCTCGACAATATTTGGACTCCTATAGTCTCCAACCGGTACCAATCTGTAATAATCCTTGAAAGGCTTTGTCTCCTCTCTTATAGTCTTTGGGCGGCCATGAGGTGAGAGCCGTGTCTCCTCATCGTACCTCTTGGTCAATCTAAATATATTTTATCTTATTATCATATATTTATTTCTATTTATATAGATTATAATGTTATATTATATTGTCAATATTTATATTTATTATTTATAAGATGTCTGTAATCTCCTTTATTTTATTATTACTCTTTATAATGTCTTTAAACATGTATAGTATCATTTTATTTTATTATTTATCATATCTTTGATATTATTATTATTATAATTACAATTTATTTGATAATTATGACATTTAAATTATTAACTTGTTTATATTATATTATAATTATAATATTAACTAAGATAATTATAATTATAATAGTAATATTTAAATTGAGGTCAGTTATATTTACATTTTGATATTTATTTGATTTTATTATTTGTATTTCAGTATTATTTTGGTGTTACGATTTTGGGGACATGACAAAGAGGATCCCATAAAAGTTTGACCATTGAAACTACCTACAAGGAGTAGGAACTTGCAAGATTTAGCCACCGAAAACTCACAAGGACCAAGATTAGATGAAGGAAAATCACCATAATGTAAGCAATAAATATTTGAAAGATAAAATAAGAAATAAACAAAAAGATTTAAATCCTAATTCCAAATTCAATTGCAATCTTTAGATTGAGTGCACAAAAAAGATTTGCTCAAGACTTTGACAATATGTGGATGCTCAACTCAACAACATAGCACTAATGACTTTTGAATGATAAAAACAACAAAGTAATTTTGTACAAAAGAGTTATGATGAAAATGATGAATGAAAGGACGAATTTATGAACTTTTGGAAGATCAAATGGATGGTGGAGACTCAATCAAAGATCAAGAGTTAACTTGAGGAGGTGGATGAGTTAATTGAAATTGGTGAGGGAAATTGCCATTTCAAACTCACGAGAGGATAATAATTAGATGAAGTTTCTAATTTGATGGAGTTAACTTGTGAGGGGATAATGATTGTAGTTAGTGTACAATTGTTGGGAATTATTGTTTGCATGGGTTTGTTAAGATAGATTTGTTAGTATTATAATATATAGGATAATATGATTATTAGTTGTACGAGATATTGTAAGTATATGAGTTGTTAAAGTAACTCATATAATTAGAGAGTGATTCCTATAGTGTAGGAGATTAAACTCCTATATAAGAGTAATGTGTATTGAATAAAATAATAAGAAAAACTAATGAAATAGTAATTTTGTGTGGAGCTCTTTGAAATTCAGTATGGTATCAGAGCTGGACTGGGCTTAACTCTCTCATGAGAGGGCCCAAGAACATAAGAGAGCTGAGTGGTAATTCTATGTAGATTAGGATTAGTGTAAGAGAGTAGATTGATTGTTGTTTTGTGTAATTATTGGTGTGTTCGGAGAAGATGATGAAGAATTTAGGATTTGGATCATCGGGCATTCTCTCGGCGTCCCCATTGGGATGTTAGTGGGATGGATAATAGCATAATCAGAGGGGTGTTTTGTGCATGGCCATCTCTTTAACCCACCATTCATTTTGGCACCCTTAGAGAGGATAGCAAGCAAGAAAATAAAGCGCAGGTTGCACTTTGCCGGTAGCGTGCTTAAGGCCAGGTTGGCTATGACGCTTCATGGCAAGCACACTCGGATTGAATCCCAGAGAATGTTTTTTGTTCTATAGTGGTGGGTTCCTTGTTTGTATGTTAATCCCAAGGATTATTTGTGCTTGGGTTATGTGGGTTATTTCGGTAACCAGATGGAGATGCAACAAAGAGGGGTCAGTAGTATTGTGAGCCTTGTGGTGCAGCACTCCATCCAGGTAATGGTGTTCTTTGCATTTAGGAAAGAGGCCAAGGTAGGGCATCTGATTCCTTCTACTAGGCTTATAGTCAATCTCAACCTAGCAAATAATTTTCATACTGTTGATGGGATTCATCAGTGGTGGGCACCAAATATTAGAATTGAATGCACTGAGTCTAGGCTTGGTAAAGACCAAACCGAAGAGGTCCGCTTTAAAGACATAAAAATTCGCCGTTGCATGATGACTTTAACGGGAATCAGGTCTAGAATTTCAAGTTAGTTATCCCAGTCAATTCAAAATTTGTTGATAGCTCCGGTGCAATGGATCCTTTCGGAATCCATAATGTTGCAGTGATTTCTCATGTTGATCACAAAAGACAACGCTCATGGATAGATTACTTAGGCAGTGTGGCACATATATCCAATATGAACTCCGATTTGCAAGTCAGCTATTCAAGATAGCATTTTGAGTAGAGAAGGTGCATTTGAGATCACTTATGCCCCATGCCTTCCTCTAATCCTTCTACTATTTTACGTCTGGTGTCTTTGTGTGCTTTTGTTTTCTATGTGTGTTTTTAAAATAAGTGAAAATTTCACATTGTGGGGGGAATATCACCAATATTCCATTTTCACTATGTGTCAAATCGACTAAAGTCAAGGGTAGCTTCCAGTCGCAGTGGCAATTTCCTATGCCGTTAAAGATCAAGTGGCAATGGTCAGCAAGGTGGCTACAATTGAGAACATTAAGTTGGAAAAGAGGAGAATAGAGACATCTTTGATGTTGTAAACAATCGTATAGGAGAGCAGCTGACTAGAGAGATCCTTTGATTGTAGGACTTCTTGGAAGTGTGGTCGGTTGGTGATGAGATCACTAGAAGTGAAAGTGAGATAAATTCTCATATGTAGGTGATCATGTGCAGCAAGATCCAAATAGCAGTATGCAGACCTAAAAGTATGCGTAGGCATATGATTCTGTTTCCAATTCATGTGATGTACGTTCTGCCCATGTTCACACTAAGGGGGGATGCTGGGAATTATTGCTCACATGGGTTTGTTAAGATAGATTTGTTAGTATTATAATATATAGGATAATATGATTATTAGTTATACGAGATATTGTAAGTATATGAGTTGTTAAAACAACTCATATAATTAGTGAGTGGTTCCTATAATGTAGGAGATTAAATTCCTATATTAGTGTAATGTGTATTGAATAAAATAATAAGAAAAAATAATGAAATAGTATTTTTGTGTGGAGCTATCTGAAATTCAATAACAATGTCTATTATTATGCTTCGGTAATATTGGTTATCCGACTATGTATTAATTATTTGTATTAATGGGTTCGAGTAGTTACAATCGTCAATTGGTTAATAGTTGTATTTCTCTTTGCAATCATTGAGTCCTTAAAATGCACCGTGTATTGTCAAGGAGAGTAGTATGATCTAGTTGGATCGACTTTGATCCTTGGGTGACCATCTTGGTCTTCTTTTGTAATAATTTCATGAGCGAATAAAGATATATTTTACGCATGTATTTGGTATGCATTGTCATCTTTGTTATTAATTCATGTATTTAATTTATTAAATAGAGAAAAAAACATTTGGAGCCGTTGCCTTAAAGAAATCAGATCAAATTTGAGAGATTCATGCCTGTAGACCCCAATAAATTTGGAAAGAGACAACAATGTGGTCAAGATCAAGAGATTAGGCGATCTTTAAGGATCATCGAACAAAGAGAACGAAGGAGATGACCGAGAGGTGAAATTGAAGGTTTTTGAGGGAAAGCTCAAGTCTACCCAAGAGCGGAAGTCAAAGTGTGAGTAGAAGTCGTAGTTGGGAGAGACAAAGAATTGTCAAGAAAAGAGAACGTACAAAGGGAGAGTGGGTAGAGATAGCCCCACACCTACCGCTCCTCGTCGAAGCATACAAAGACCTTGTCAACCTCACCGACCATGTGGGAGAGCTGTTTGTACCATTATCGTCGGATGAAGGGGAAAGTGAATGAGAATTGCACAACATTGAAAAAACTAATTTCTGGAAAAAAAACGGAAACCAAAAGCCAAAACAAGAAACCACCTACACCACTGCAAAGAGTACGAAAGTTTACTCAGTTTCAAAAAAAATTGCACTAAAAAGGATCCAACGTATGGTCGAGATATCGCCCTTGGAAGATGGAGTGCAAAATTGAAAAGCTCAATGGAGAGGGGTAGGACTGGGCAAGAAAACCACCTCCACCAAATTTGGCAAAAACACATCCAAATGTGGAGATCCGCTAAATTTAGAACCCTTGCTAAAAAGTCCTCTAGGCACAAAAACTGAGGCAAGTACAGTTGTATTTATTGCATGAAAAAATGTATTTAAAAATACATTTAATTGCATGTTTTTATTTTAAAGTTAAAAAATAGCAAAAAAATTATTATATTTTTAATAAGAAAAAATATATAAAAAAATAGATAGTTAAAAAATTATATTAAAAAAAAAATCAAGGGCAGCGGGGGGGCTGAGCCTACTTGCGCTAGCCTTGGGTAAAGCCTGAGGGGTTGCCCCCGTGGAGGGGTAGGGTCCAAGGAGCTTGCCATCCTTGCCATGGCAAGGCCATGCCAGGAGTAGTGTTGATGTGGGGTTTGTGACCTTAACCAACATTAGAATAAAATACCCAATAGAATATCCTACTCTCTCTTGAACAAAGACTCCAATGTGCTAAGATAAGTGATCACAAAGTAGACTCCAAGGTTCTTGATGCCTATAGGATAGTCTCGGTTGGTTTGCTATGTTTTGCTGGTATTGCAAGGGGGACTTATGCTCAACTTTTCATCACTTTGGACTTTGAATGCTATGGATGATGAGTGGTGAAATTCTATTACTGCTAATCTTTGAAATAAAATAAAAAAAGGATAAGGGTTTTAGAGACTAGACTAATGCTAAACCAATCTTATGAACTCAAGAGACAAGTGCTGGATGGCGAAATTCAAACCAATCTTTGCTTTGCCAAGTACGATGACTACAACAACTAGACAAAGATGGTGCAATCTTCAACAAGATTTACGAATGATATCCTATTACTCAAAACCATCATCAATTCGAACAATGAACACAAGTAATAGAATTCAAGTCTGACAATTTTAAAGATCAGACTAACCTTACACATCAAATTGAAAATCATTCAATTGAAAAAGGTATGAACTAATTTCACCATTATCAACACTATCAATCTTTCATTCATCTAACATGCATTCAAATCAAATTCTATTCTAAATCTACTCTAAATTCTACTTTAAATCTATTCTATGTTGAAGGGAGTTATGTAACCATGCAACCACTTGACAATAGAAAGGATTCAAAGCAAATCATGTAATATGAGCTTTTATTATCAAAGTAGCTATATGCAACAATTTCATAAGACTCTCTCCATACAATGGAATGAGAGAATGAGAGTTTATATAGAGTTTCTGAAAACAAATGAATGGCTGAGATCAATCCAAGATTGATGGCAAAGATTAAAACAACTCAACCCTAACCAGGGTTTCCCAAAATAAGATTTTGCAACCAGTGGATGAAGAACAAGTGGCATGTGGAGCTATCTTCTAGGAGGTGCATCCTTATCTTCCTGAGTGGCTGTGTATTCGATGAACCTGGACACTATTATGTTGATCTCCTCAATTGTGACATGTGGCAGCATATTGACCTTGTATTCCAACACGTCCAAATCATTTGCACTCTCGGCGAAAACATTCTCCCATTCTGATTCCTGGCGTTGGAAGGCATCCCGGATGGATAAGAAGTCTAATGCCTTAGTCAAATTTTGCTTTAGAATTGGTCATGTGCTGGTGAAGAAAGTCTCCTGGATTTTGAGCTTTAGATTTTCAAGCTGCATATCATTTGCTCGGACAATATCCTTTTCAAGTACATCTGTAGCTACAAGTAAAATCTTTTTCTGGATTTCTCTCATCTGCTCCTCAACTCTGATACTATCTGCCTTCACCTTCTCCAAGACTTTGCTCCGCGCAATCAATGCCCAATACCAGTTATTGAAATCATATGTAGCGCCTGCTACAATAACTTTTCCATCAATTAGTTCCTACTTTGGAACTCCTTTCAGTACTCTGAGGCATGGGACAATTCTATCATGAATATCCTGAAGGTCTTCCCATGCTTCAGCCATAACTACAATTCTCGAAAGCAAAGAGGAAGTTTTTCCATAAGCCATTGTTAATCTTTCCACGAATGTAGTCGCTTCCCCGCTCTTGCTTACTATCCACTCCTTAGTTTCTTTAGCTGTGACCATCTCTTCAAAATTTTTAATCGTTTCTTGTGAAGAATTTAAAAGTGGAGGAACTATTGAGTCGGCCTGATCAAGAGGTTTGGTCAGATGTTGGATGTACTCCTTCAGGCATTCAACCTCCTTTTTATATTCTTTCTTCTTTGCCACTTCCTTTTCCAACCTCGCCTTGATGGATGTGACTGAATTGTCCAAGTCTTCCACCTCTTGACCCTTTGTTGTTGGGCCCAGGTCGATAGTAGTGATGGCATATTCTTGAGGAGTAATATCCTCCTTTGATTTATCTACTGTCGGTACAACAATTTGTACTATACGGCGATTGGTTTTGTCCCTCTGGATCGTGGAAAACATTTTGGCAGGCTTCTTCACAGTAACAGTCTCTAACTTGGCCAAGAAATCGGCCGTATCATCTTCCTCTGGGATCTCTACTGGTACTTTTATCGTCAATCTTTCTTTTAGCCAATCAGGGATTGTAGGCTGTTCAATGCCTTCTT
>VDFB02348012.1:0-21852 GCA_007258455.2 Sequoia sempervirens
TTCATAAAAATAGAAAAATCTTGTTTTTAGGTTTCTTCTATCTTCTCTTCAATTTCATCTTTCTTCAACCATTCGATCTGCCAAGAATTATCACAACCGTCAATCAAGACAGCCAATCAAAATCATTCAAAAAACTCTATAAATACCTGTGTGAATCCAAGCATTGATAATAGGCAATTAAGTAGAGTTCATGCACTTAGTTCATTTAGCATTTTAATCTCATAGCATCATCTTTATTTCAAGTTTAATAATTCAAATCACCATCATAGCTTAATCTTGCATCTATATCATAGCAGAAATCTCATTCTTTAGGAAGACAGTTTGTTGAGCCTAGCCTACGATCTGAGAACACAAAGCTGGAATCGACAAAAACACTAAACATAGAGGACAATAGGACGAAAATGGAAGTAGAATAGAGTTTGCACTTCTTTACTCCTTTTATATTCCGTTTTATTAAATGTCTTATTGGTGTGTTTGAACAGTTAATTTTAATTCATTTACACATCTGATTTTCATACACACATTAAATGGCACCCACCGTGGGGCCTATGCCCCTATTTTAGACTTCTTTCTTACAGGTTTTTCTTGCAGGTTTGCTCACAGGATTTTTGGCATTCGGCAGCGCATCGAGAAAGATTCGAATTTTTTTATTTTTGCAGGTATTTTGGCGCATTTGAAGACTGTTTTGGCGCATCTGGGCATTTCTGCGGCGCATCCGGGAAACAAAGTAGCGCATCCGTCATTTTCTGCAGCGCATATAGGAATTTATTTAGCGCATATAGGAAATAAGATAGCGCATTTTTATATGTTTCAGAAAATCTTAAAAAAAAAATTTGCATTTAGAATAGCACATCTAGGTTCTGTTTTCGCGCATCTGGTTAACAGAGTGGCGCATTTGTATTTTGTTTTAGCACATTTAAGTAACAGAGTTGCGCATCTGGTCCCTTTTTCTGCGCATCTGGGGGACAGAGCTTCACATCTGAATTGTAACCGAGATTCTGAGTCTGACGCCTTCCGTAGACATAATTTCTTTCATTTCTTTTTGCTGGGTTTTAAAATGAATCAATCTAGGGTAGCCACCACACCTTTATCATGCAGTTAAAAAGAACCCCATGTCTGTTGTGAAGCAAAATCTTCACTTAGAGTAAATCACTTTTGATTTTGGTGCACATAAAATGAACTTGTTTACTCTTGTTGACTGTGCTTGAAAGTGGTAGGTGATTATGCTCTCACCACAGTGCAAACTAGGTGATGGAAAACCGGACCCACTTTTTCCTGTGCTTGACCTCAATAGTGAAGTATCTCTCCCCTTGCGCACTTGTGCGATCCACAGGTCACAAGAGAAGCAGGTTAATTGACTCTAGAAATTGGGCCACCTTAAAGGGAAAAAATCTCCTGTAAGGGATGACTCAAACCCGGCAATGGAGCTAAGGCCAAACTACCCCAACCCGATTATATAAATGTAAATAAAAGGAAAACCTAAGGTTGCTTAATGCTTGAATCTGTGTCATACGGACGGAGTTGTACTCCCTTAAACCCTGTTGAGCTTAACCTCTTTAGGCTGGAGTGTCACCTTAATGGTGATTAATCTCTTACCCCATGTATGGCCACTCGAACGGGGGTCCCGAACTAAATACCATTGTTTAGAAAGCCAAAAACCTTCTATTTGCTAGTCCAGCACCGGTCGGTGTGAAGCCTTCCACACTTTCGCAGTCAATAGTAGAGGTGATCAGCTTGCCATGGGAGTTTCATGGGGGTTGGGAGCTTGGTTGGCCTAAGAAGAGAGTGCACTGTAAGGGGGAGCCCATGCAGCCAAGCTTCTGGATTCACACGCTACTGATATGCGGTTGGGGAAACCCACGTGGAGTCTAGCGGGTATTGTCCTGGCCTAACCTAGGTTGTGTTTGTCCTATTCTATGCTTGGTTACAAATCAACTTAACTCAGACTATTTGCTATGTTTTCAAAACATTAATTCAGATAAAGGATCATCCAAGAACGAACATGACAAATTTTAGCTGAAAACTGGTCAAAACTATCCTTAGAAAAACTATTTTAGCGCATCTAGGGAAAACTGTAGCACATTTAAATTTTGTTCTGGCGCATCTGTGTTCTGTTTCGGCGCATTTAGAGTATTCTGATGTGCATATGTTCTCTGTTTCGGTGCATCTAAGGTATTCTATAGCGCATTTGACTTTTTCTCCAGCGCATTTACCTTTTTTTTTGTAGCGCATTTAGGAAACAGAATAATGCTTTTAGGTTTCTGTCACAGATCCGAATCTCTGAGATTTTACTCCCATGTTGAGAAAGTGGAAATCAACCAAGTTCACCAAGAAATCAGTTTTCAATAGGATCAAGAAGCCCAAAACAAACTTAAGTTACAAAAAGACTTTAGATCGTAGAGAATTCCTGTATAAGAGTCAAGATGTCTTGCTCCATTATCGCACATTCCTCCATAGATACCAAGACTACATTAGGGGATTCACCGATGATTATGCTGTAGAACCTTTGGCTACCCAAGCTTATTATCAAAGATTAGCATTGTCTCAACGTCACAATCTTAATCAACCTCTTGAGTTTGAGAATATACCACAACCTTCAATTGAATATTCAACACGTCCTAATCAAATCCTTCAGTAACCTTTGATCATATCCAAGGATTTCTTACATATGCCTGTTTTTACAAGATCTCAACACAACAAGCTAGGAGAAACATCTCTACAAGAAACTTCCACACACAACATTCAAGAAGAAGGTGAACGTAATAGTCCTCTTTTTAGTGTGAGTCGCAATCCCCTTTTCGGTGACAACAATATGGCTGATAGAGGGGAAGATTCATTGCTTAAGAACACAAACAGGAACAAAACTCCCGTAGATAGTGATGATGAGCAAGAGGAAGAACTTCAACTTAAAGAGGCAGAACAGAATCCCAAGTTTCTTAAAATCCTTGAACAGATTATACAACGTGACAAAGAGAAGTATTTTCTTTTCTTAGCAGATCAAGGAGCTAAATTTCCTAAAGACTTTGATACTGAGAAATTAAAAACCACAGAAGAAGAGCCATCCCTATCTAAATTCGCCTCCTTAGAAAAAGAGTTTAGAGAAATGCAGGGAACACTCAAAGAATTACGAGGATGAACCACAACCAAGAAATACACTTTGGATGACATATGTCCTTATCCTTTTGATAGAAGTCTCAACATGATTCCATTTCCTAAACACTGTGAAATTCTTAAATTTGATCGTTATAATGGAAAATCAGACCCAGTTGACCATGTTAGAGACTTTCGAAACATGACATTGGAGTTCGCCCACGAGGATACATATTTATTGCAATTATTTCCTCGAAGCCTTGGAGTCAACTCTATGGAATGGTTATCTAAGATTACACCTCCTGTTCGAACATTTGAGGAATTGATAAATTTATTCATAACACAATACTCCTACAACATTCAACACCAGATCACCATGATTGATCTTTGCAAAGTTGCGCAAAAACCTGGGGAATCTTTCACTACCTTTCTTCAAAGATGGAGGAGAATGTTCGCTAGGTACCCCCGTCATGTCCCTGAAAAGGAGAAAATGGTTACTTTCATCAATAGCCTCAACTCAGAAATGAGCTATCGTTTAAATCTACACTGTCCACCTTCCTTTGAGAAATTGATTGAGGATGCCATCACCATCGAAAGTGCTTTGGTCAAAAGAGGGACAATAAAACTTGATAGGGACAACCCTAGCTCATCTAACCATTACAACAATCAAGACAAGTCAAAATTTTGGACCTGCAACAAGAACATTGTAAACAATGGTGTTGTAGATGCAAATCATATCACGACTAGGCCATTTGTTCTAAGCACCCCAAACACTACTCGTAATAACAATGTCAATTCAGTCGCGAATCTAGGAAACAATCATCCCCCTCCAACGAACAACAATCAGGGGACGCCCAACAACCAAAACTACCGGGGAAACAACAACAACAACACTCTAGCGAATACCTCAAATACAAACTCACAACGTTTTCCATTCTTCTCCAATAGAAGAACCTTCACACCACTAGGACAATCCTTGGAATCAGCTTTCAAAGAGGTTATGGAAAAAAATGTCCTTACGTTACCACCGCAACGCAATTATGAACCTAGTATAAAACCTCCATCATGGAATGAGGCTTATTTTTGTGACTATCATAGGTGCAGAGGTCATCGTACAAACCAATGCCAAGCTTTGAAACATGCTATTCAAGATCTCATTGACAAGGGCATTATCACAGTAGAAGGACAACAGAAATCCAATGAAGATCACCAAGCATTTCGCAACCCTCTACCAAATTATCAAAAGGGAGAGTCTTCTGATAAAAATGTGAATCAAATTGATGACAATGTAATTCATCACCTCTATACAGATAATGAGCAAGTCAACGTTATAAAAATCAAGGAAAAAGTAGATAATGGACAAGTGAATGTCACAACGAGAGCCCAAGCTAAAGTTATCTTAAAGGGTACCTCTTCAAAATCCACTGAGACTTTCCCTCAACATCAATATGACTTAGTCAACCAACTTCAAAAAACTCCTGCTCAAATCTCCATTTTAGAACTCCTAAAAATTTCCCCCGCACACAAGGAAATTTTAGACAAAGCCCTTTTTGACACAACTGTATCCACAGATTTGGATGTGGACAGATTTCAAGCCATGGTAGGACATTTGTCCTCACCCACATGCCTTTCATTTTTAGACAAAGACGATGTTTCCATGACTCATCCCCACAATTCATCATTATACTTAGAGGTCATGATCCATAAGTTCTGTGTTAAACATGTTCTAATAGATGGAGGGGCTGGTCTAAACATATGTACCTTGAAGGTGGTTCAAGCATTAGGATTTTCAGAAGACTCCATTGATCCTAGAAGGAAGATTACCATTAAAGCCTATGATGATGAGGAGAGAACATCAAAAGGTCTAATCATGCTACCAATTAGAGTGGGACCTGTTATCAAAAATACCTTTTGTCAAGTTTTAGATCGAGATCTTGCATACAACATCTTGTTGGGTCATCAGTGGATCCATGAAATGCAAGCTGTTCCGTCCACTTACCATCAATGTCTTAAGTTTCCATATGATGGACAGGAAATCACTATACCAGCTGATAATTCAAACACCCAAACTTGTGCCAATGTCAAAGCTCATCAAGATACCTTGGTTCCAAATAATCGAGAAGCACTTGCTGATACTTCTCCTAAGCATAATACACAAATCAGTCAATTAGCCAAAAGCTTTGACAAGAAACTGCAGTTCAAGGAAAGCAGAGTTGGGGAATATTCCCTTTGTCTTGCTAATCTACCTACATCTCCTAAATCACATGGAAAGCCTTCTATTACACAACAACAGATATCAGCAGCATCAACATCAGCACAAATACAAACAGAGCCCACTACCAAGTTCAATGGACAATTTGTCAAAGAAAAGTTTCCCATGGGAGATTATGAGGATATAGCGATTCTAGATTGGCTTTATAAGGATGAAGAAGAAGCAGTTCTAAATGTCACCTTACCAACAGATCAATATGGAAAAGGATATTCCATCATGCAAAAGATGGGATATGACAATGGTGCTCTTGGAAAAAGAAAAGAAGGTGGTCGATCCGATCTTGATCCGGTCTACCACAAGCATAGTTCCATAAGAGACATGTTTGGCATCGAATCCTAAATTGCATAGAAAATAATTTCGATACCAATTTCAATATGAAATACCATAATGATGAATTTTGAGTGGAAAAGAGGTAGATGTCATACACAAGTATACATCCACTTTACTCAGGAGAAGGTTCAGATCCCGTGACCACAAGAATCCGAACTTTCACAACTAACTATGAAATCTAGCGATACCGAGTCGATTTTTAATCTAACAAGACTATCAGAAGAATAGTACCATCATTGACTTATCTCATAACTCGGATCCTACAGATAACTCTGTCTTGACCCTAACTATCGCCGATTTCACAAAACCAAATGACATGTTACCTTTAATTCACCCTGATCTCATTGACTGGGATCTGACAGAACCTATTGATATACCTATTTTTCCCAATGACGAAGCTATCATAAACTTCCTTTCGGCTGAAAGTGTCGATAATTGTTCCACTAGCGATTTTCGGTATGAAGTTTTTAATCAGGAGAGTGTCAAGTCTCCTAGCTGCAAAAATGAAAATAAAGAAAAATGATCTAGTGGTGAAAACCAGAATATGGCAGTACTAGATCAAGGAAAAGATAAAATAAAGAGCGTATCAGATGGTGAAAACCTTTTTGAGGCACTAGCTGATGGGACTCTTGCCACTCTCCCGGAGCACTATCATGAGTGATCGCCCATCTTGATCGAACCTACTAAGGAAATCAATATTGCAACTACAGATAATCCAAGGATTTTACAGCTAGCTGAATCAATGACAGATAAAGAAATCCCAGAATTCATGAACTTTCTCAAAGAAAATCAAGTTAATTTTGCTTGGTCATATGCAGACATGCCGGGCCTTGATCCTGATCTCATTATGCATCACTTATCTATCAAACCAGGAGTTAAACCAGTAAAACAAAAGCTCAGAAAGATGAATCCTCATGTAGCACTACTGGTTAAAGAACTCAAGAAGCTCCTAGATGCAGGTTTTATAAGACCAATTGCCTATGCAGAATGGATCTCCAACATTGTACTAGTAGCAAAACCAGACAAATGTGTAAGAGTATGCACTGATTTCAGAGATCTTAACAAAGCGTGCCCAAAGGATGACTTCCCGCTCCCTAGCATCGACACTATAGTTGACTTGATAGCAGGCCATGCCATGTACTCATTAATGGATGGTTTCTCTGGTTACAACCAAATCAAAATTGCACCAGAAGACCAAGAGAAAACAGCTTTCACTTGCCCGTGGGGAACATATTGTTGGAATGTTATGCCTTTCGGCTTAAAGAATGCTGGAGCTACTTATCAAAGAGCTATGACTACGATCTTTCATGACATGATGCACACATTCATGGAGGATTATGTAGATGACATATTGGCAAAATCACACACCAGAGAAGGACACTTGGAAATACTGTCTAAAATATTCACCAGATTGGAGAAATTCAAAGTTCGCCTAAATCCTAAGAAATGTGTTTTTGGGGTCACATCCGGAAAGTTGCTAGGATATATTGTTTCAGAAAAAGGAATTGAAGTAGATCCTGCAAAAATTCAGGCAATCATGCAGATGCCTCCTCCAAAGAACATCAGTCAATTGAGGTCATTACAAGGGCGGCTACAGTCCATCAGAAGATTCATTGCACAATTGGCCGACAAAAGTCTACCATTCACACATCTCCTACATAAAAATGTTCCTTTTAGATGGGATGACAAATGTGAAATGGCATTTCAACAAATCAAGCAGTACCTGATGAACCCACCAGTTCTCGTTCCACCCAATCCGGACAAACCATTGATCCTGTATATTGCTGCGACCGAGACATCCTTGGGAGCATTATTAGCACAAGAAGACCATGAAGGGAAGGAACGTGCCATCTATTACATTAGCAGAACACTGACAAGTCATGAGCTTAATTACACTTTCATTGAGAAGGCTTATTTAGCAGTCGTCTTTGCTTCACAGAAATTCTGACATTACATGCTAACTCATACAATTAATCTTGTTTCAAAAATTGATCCACTCAAATACCTACTAAGTAAAGCATCACTAACAGGAAGGTTAGCAAAATGGGTCATGATTTTGAGTGAGTTTGACATCCATTATGTTGATCGCAAAGCAATCAAAGGACAAGTTATTGTGGATCAACTAGCCAACGCTCCCCTACAAACAGAGCAACCCTTACACATTGAATTTCTAGATGCTGATGTTTTCGCGGTAGACTCTAAGCAGTTATGGTCCTTATACTTTGACGGTTCTTTTACTCAACATGGATCGGGGGCAGGCATCCTCTTTGTCACCCCTCAAGGACATACCATTCCTTGTTCATATAGGCTAATGTTTCCATGCACCAATAACATAGCCGAATATGAAGCACTAATCACTGGATTAAAGACAACATTGTAATGGAGGATTACAGAGCTACAAGTTTATGGCGACTCACAGTTAGTCATTAATCAAATCAATAATGACTATCAAACTAAAGATGACAAGTTGTTTCCATACAAGAAGATGATTGATGACTTCAAAAAGTACTTTGTGAACATTCAGTTCACACAAATTCCAAGGATTGACAATAAAGCGGCTGACGCTATGGCCACGATCGCCTCATTGATACAACTCCCAGAAAAAAGAACTCACTATGAATTTCTAGTGGAACAATTATTGACACCTGCCTATGACACACCCGAAAGCCAAATTATCTGCCACCTAGTAGGATCCGATTCACCCTGGTATGGTAAAATTTATACCTACCTAAAAGATGACACTTTACCACCTGACTTATCCCGCAACCAAAAGCGTAACTTTATCCGACAATCCTCTCGATATACCCTCATCGCTGATACCCTTTATCGCCGTGGTCTTGATGGTACTTTACTTCGATGTCTTGAACATGAAGAATCTGACAAAGCTTTACAAGAAGTTCATGGGGGCATTTGTGGTACTCATTCGAGTGGACTAACCTTATCCAAGAAATTGATTAGAATGGGCTACTACTGGCCTACAATGGAAAGGGAATCATTCACTTTTGTTAAAACATGCTCAAAATGTCAGATTCATGGGAATCTTATTCATGCTTTCGTGCAAGAACTTCATTCATTTACACCCACCTGGCTGTTCTCTCAATGGGGGTTAGATCTAGTGGGCAAAATTCATCCTTCTTCTTCAAATGGGCATAAGTACATTATCACAGTGACAAAATATTTCACTAAGTGGATTGAGGCAGTACCTCTCTCTAAAGTCACTGGAAAACAAATCCCATCCTTCATACTCAACTACATTATTTGTCGATATGGTATTCCTAATGCCATTTATTACGGATAATGGTCAACTATTTCAAAATCAGGATGTTGATGAACTCTGTGAAAGATTCCATATTCAGCACAGATATTCCACGCCTTACTATCCTCAAGGGAATGGCCAAGCAGAGGCCTCAAACAAGACTATCCTAAAGATCTTGAAGAAAACCGTCAATGACTCAGGGAAGGATTGGCATGTTCAACTCAATCCCGCCTTGTGGGCTTACAAAACTAGTGTCCGAACGCCGACAGGAGCAATGCCTTTTTCCCTCGTCTATGGAGCAGAAGCCATATTGCCTTTAGAGGTAGAAATACCTTCTTTAAGAGTATCACTGAAAGGTCTCATAACAGATGAGGAATACAGAGTTTCCCGACTACAAGAGTTAGAACTTCTAGATGAAAAGCGACAAAGAGCAGCTGACCATTTGAAGGCATACCAGCAGATGATGTCTCGCAGCTATAATCATAAAGTAAAGCCACGTACCTTCCAGGTGGGGGATCTAGTTCTGAAAGAGAACCCACGAAATCAACAAGACCAAGAAGAAGGAAATTTTGAACCAAATTATATTTTAGGCCCTTGTGTGGTTATTAGGTCTGACTTGGGGCATACAAGTTATCCAACTGCCAGGAGGAGACTGTTTTGATGAACTGCATCAACAACGTACATCTTAAAGTGCTATGTTTTGAAGTGGAAGGGTCACGAAAAATCCAAAAGCGGCAAAAGTCTTGAAGAAATCGAGCAACGAAGAGTCTTGAAGAAATCCAAAAGAAACGGCGAGGAAAGGTCTGAAATCCAAAAGCAATGAGAAAAAGTCCTAAAAAAATCCAAAACAGCGAGGAAAAGTCACGAGAAGAAATATAAAAATCAAAACAATGTCCTTAGGGTGAAAATCTGGCAAGCGAGTCTATTGACAAGAAAATACAAAAAAAAATCAAAGAATGTCATAGGGTGAAAACACGGCAAATAGGTGATCTATTGACGGAAAATACAAAAAAAGTCAAAAAGAAATCAGAAAAATGCAATGTCTGAGGATGGTGAAAATCTGGCCGAGGCGGCTATCTGACACCCTCTCATTATTAGTTCCTTTTTTGCACTTTATCTTTTCAAAAGCTTCCCTTTTTCCGCATCTTTTTTCGCATCTTGAGGTCGTTAATCGCATCATCCTGTCGCCATTTGCCTAGAGGGTTAAAACGTCTTACCATGGCTTGATCGTCTGTACATATTCCTTTCCTCAAGTTGTGTCAATAAACGGGGCAAAAACTCAGCTGGGGGCACTTAACTTTCAGAGCATACCAAAACAGCTAGACCATGACATAGAAATCCGAACATGCAAACAAACAACAAACTCATGCAACCACTTTGTCCGATCATAAAACACTTTTCAGTGAGATGTCATATCCTTGTCTATTGGATGATCTAGAAATCTGAATAATGCATGAAATAACAGTATTATATGTTTGATCACAAGTTGCTTAATTTTTGATATCATTACTCGGGAGCATACTCAATGATGTATTGCACTAGAGTTGTAAGGAACGAGAATGATTTTTCTTTGTCTGTTGTCTTAAGGTTAACAGTCCAATCTAATGCAAATATGTCACAGGACATGACACTCAAAGCAAACATCATCGATGACAGTTCCACATTTGCATCAGAACGGTGGTTAATCTTTGTCTGTTTATGCAAGAAATGCTCAGGTCATCTCGGTTCAATTATACCTCGATGCTTGTGTTCACTTGCTATATCAAAATTCATGAAAGTTGTACTCTGGTCATCATTGGCGCTAATTTCCCCTCTGATGCTTGTACATACTTCCAACATTTTAAATGTTCTATGATGATTCAAGAAGGCTTGTAATAGGCTCAACAAACTGGTTAGTTTCATATAGTTGCATATTCATTAGATCATTGTATATATCTGCATATTGGATTCACATCGGTGTTTTGAAAGACTGAAGGATTGCATCAACGATTGTCATACAACTTTGAGTTTTTGTGGACATTGGGACATTTGACTCATTGCATCCGTTCATTATTATCATTTATCATCTTTATCCTTATTATCATCATTTTCATTCTTTGCATTCATTCATCTATCATTTCATTCTCATTTTTCATCCATCATTATCATTTTATCATTCACTTATCATTTATCTTTTCACCTCGTCATCATTATTTATCATTCGCTACATCATTCATTTATTTCATTCCTTTATCATTATCATTCCATTGTCATCATTATCATCATCATTTACCATATCATTTCATTCATTTTATCAATATCATCATTATTTTACCATGATCATTTTATCATTACCATATCATTTATTATTCATTCCATCACTATCATTTTCCATTATTGTTATCATTTTACCATTTCTCATTTATCATTTAATCATTTTATCATTCTACTCTCGTATCATTATCATTTTACCATTCTCCTCTTTATTTTTCATTATTCATTTATCATTTATCATTTCATTATTCGTTTACCATTTATCATTTCATCATTCATTTATCATTTATCATTTATCATTTCATTATTCGTTTACCAATTATCATTTCATTATTCATTTATCATTTATCATTTCATCATTCATTCATCATTCATTAGTTTATCATCTCCTATCATTACCATTATCATTTATCACTTCATCATTTAATCATTTTAACATTTCATCATCATTGCATTATCATCATATTACATATCATTTATCTTTTCATCATTATTCATACCACATTCATTTTCTACCATATCACGATGCATTTCATACATGGAAAATTCAAAAAGAAATTAACATCTCACATATATACATACATCATCACAAAATCATTGCATACACATCATAATCACTAGATCATCCGGCATCATAATGATTAGTCTGCACAAATAATAAAAACATATCAAAATCCATCTCAAATCATATATGCATACACGTCACATCCATAACATAACACAAATGCATCCACATAAAACATCATCAAAAATACCGCCGCTGTATATCATCACTCATCAAAATAATACAAGTGTCCAATGTCCAATGAAACTAACAAGTTCAAAACATCATACATAAGACATGATCAAAACTCAATATACAGAAAAATCAGCCCCAAAATGGCTAACTGGTGGATGCCCCTGAAGGAGCTGGTCCGGAAGGAGGTGGCCTGCCACTAGTCCCTGCATCAGGATCCCGTCGAGGCCCTGTAACCTCTCTACCATGTGTCGATGTCCGAGATCGGGTCCTCGTCCTGCTGTGTGATCTGGGATATGGCTCTCGCCGCTCAGGAGGGCATAACTCCTCATAACGAACTCTATAGTACTTTGCCTCTCTGGCTGCCTTGAATCCCTCTGCAATGGCCTCTCGTAGGGAGGTACTCTCTACGGTACCCATCAGCCTCTGTGCTACACCCTTAGCCTCCTGTGTCCGCCATCTAAAGGCATCCCTCTCTGCTACCAACTGTGCCACCTGAGGATCCGGGGTAGGCATCTGAACCTGTACCTGTGCCTGTGCCTGTGCCTGAGCCTGTGCCTGTGCCTGAGCCTATGCCTGTGCAAGCTGTGCCTGTAACTACACTATCATGCTCTGAGCCTGCACTAACTGACTCTGAAGCTGTGCCTGCTGCCCCTGAAAGGTCTGCACCTGACCCTGCAATGCATCTATCTGTGCCTGCTGGGACGAGGATGTCACCCTAATCACCGTCTAAGGCCTAGCACCGGATCTGGACCGTTGAGGAACCTATACTCTGCCGAGGCTATCTAGTCTCTGCTGCTTCTGCTCATCCCTGTCATCTCCATCATCTCCATCCTTTGAGCTGCTCTCCTCCTCCCCATCTCCACTCTCCTCACTCTCCTCTCCCTCCTCCTCTCCTCCACCCATCGCCTGCTCCCCACCAGCCACACCTCCCGGTATCCCTGCTCCTGGCTGTGGTGCTGCTCTGATTGCCCGTGCCTCATCCGGCACTATGAACCGTGGAAATGGATGTGTGTGAAAGTACTGGGCATAGTCATCTGTCATCCTGGCATCCAAAACCTCTGGCCTGTTCGCCCATACCTCGGGCTGTAATGCGGTGTACTCTGTATACGCTGCCTGGTACGGAATGCATGGCCCCCATCCTACATTCCCCTTACGCCGCCCATAATGAGCAACGCCCTGGAGCATCCCTTGCATGAAACCAAACTATCTCAGAACCCATAGTGCCAGAAACCTCTCAATAATAAAGGGCATCCGCACTATCAGGTATCGTGGTCTGCACACAAATGGCATCTCTAACTAATCTGTCGCCCATGCATCGCAATCTGTATAGGGCCTCCATATCACCGAATCCACATCATCCAACACTCGCCGCCAGTACTCTACCTTGCCCAGCCTTTGCTAGACAATTGCGCCAGAATAAGCATACACGTACGGCCTCCCTGCTGGTCTCGTGACAGCAATGTGCTCCCATGCCCAGATCTGCAACAGTGTAACTCCACTCACCAGGCTGGTGGATCCTCTGTACACTATCCGATGTAAATCATGATACATGTCCGCTAGGACACAGCTACCCCAGGAAAATCTCCGTGGCTGAGTGATCATCCACTCCAACATCCTCCCCCAACCCACGGCGAATCCCTTGGACTGATGGTTCGGTCCAAGAAAACCTCCAACAAATGCTGCCAACACCACCACCAGAGCTGGATACTTGCTGAAATCATCCCAATCTATCCAGTACCCATAAATATCAGGATCGCCACATATCTGCTGCAACGCCTCGGTCCCACCAATCTCCTTGTGGTCATAAACCACAAGGGCTCCAACAAACGGAATCCCCAGAATCTGATACACATCCTCGGGCGTCACACTCATCTCACCCGTTGGCAGGTGGAAGGTGTTATGCTCAGAATGCCATCTCTCGACCAAGGCCGTCAACAGTCCTCTGTTGGCCCGAATGCTTCGCGGCATGGCCAACAACGGTCCCAATCCACAGTCCACTATCACCTGTAGCTCTGCAGGAGTCAACTCTCCTATCCGCTCCCAACACAAGGGGAACCGCTCTCTGATCTGGAGGCTTTTGAAAGCCTCCTATTTTGTCCAACCATCACAACACATACATCAAATCAGACTCATATCACATGATTTATCTAGCCAACATAACATATTCAATGACTCATATCAAGTCTTACATCAATCTATCAGCATGTCTAATCAATCTACTCTATCATCATTTACTATTTGTTTTTCTTTTCAGGAAAGCAAATTTATCAACACTCATCATTTTCTATTTGTATTTCAATCATGAATGCAAATTTTTACCTTCATCTACTATTTGTTTTCTATCGCAGAAAGCAAATTTATTACAACATCTACTCTTTGTTTTTCAATCGCGAGAAGAAAAGTTATCAAATTCAAATCAATCAATTACAATATCTACTCTTTGTTTTTCAATCGTGAGAAGCAAAGTTATCAAATTCAAATCAATCAATCACTCATCTACTCTTTGTTTTTCAATCGCGGAAAGCAAAGTTATCAGCACTCTATTCGATTTTCTATCCTATCAGCATGATGATCCGACAATTTATCTATCTATTGACTAAAGAAGCAATTTTAATCATCATTTTTCATCACACAAGCATTTTGCCATTTTTTTCCTAAAAGTGCAATTCTGTCTCTCTTATGCGCAAAAACCCCATATGCGCTAAGATTTTTCTCCTATGCGCTAGCCTATTTACCCAATGCGCTAAAACCCTGAATGCGCAACTCTGTTTCCTATATGCGCTACTTTAACTACCCGATGCGCAACTTTAGCACTTTTAGACCAAACCCTAAATGCGCAATTCTGTGCCCTAGATGTGCTAAAACACCTACCTAGCCGATTTCACCCTAAATGCGCAACTCTATCTATCGGATGCGCTAATAGATCAATTTTTGTTCTATTCCTAGATGCGCTACGAAATTTCCTAGATGCGCTAAAAGAATTATCGAATGCGGTATAACTGTTCCTAAATGCGCTAAAACGTTCAAATTTTTTTTAATCTGACTTAAAACAAATTCAAATTCGATCTAAAAAGCCAAATTTGACAACATAGAGGGTTCGAATCACTCACCGGTGGTCCATACGCCGGTGGTCTCTGATATCGTCGCGCTCGCTCGAACCTATGTCTGTGCACGGGGATCATCATCTCTCCAAGTCACTCTTAGAGCTTGAATTTTACTGTAGCAGTAAGGTGAAAATGACACTTCATTTTACCCCTTTTACCTTATAAGGGTCCTTTTAGGGTGGGCATTAGTGGCATTTTCCATTTTTTTCAACCTCTTTTTCACTGGGGCATCGACCACATCATCTATCGGGAGCTAAATCACTATTCCCCAATACCTATCAACTTCTTCTTCCGTGATTTATCTCCCGATGGGGCATCATCGACATCAAAAATCGGAAACATATCAGGGGCAAATTTTTTTTATTTTCTTTGAAGCAATGCGTTTCACACATCACTTCAAAGAGGGGAAAAATGTATCGCATAAAAATGGTCGTATTGTCTTGACAATTAATTAAATATTTATTATCTAATTAATTTCTTCTAAAGAGTCCTCCTTATGATTAAAATTTAATTAATTTAATTATGTTGTTCATTCATCTTATTCTTCTTCCATAATTAAATAAATCTATTTTATTTTAATTATTTTCATCATCCCTTAATTATTTAAATAAATACATTTCTATTTATTTAAATTAATTATCAACTTGTTTAATTCGTCAAATCTTTGATATTTTCCTTTCTTCTATTTTAATTCTTCTTCTAATTAATTAAATGTTTCATTTAATTAATTTCATAAAAGTGATTTAATTGAATAGATCTTATTTAATTAAAAATATCTTATGATTTCTTTCTAAATCCAAAATTAGGTATTTTAACCTAATTGTGCAATCTTCTCATATCATAATTAAATATTTTATTTAATTATGAGATATTCTGCTTTTTTTCAATAAAACTGATTAAAGCTCTTTTCTCACCACAAGTTTTCTTCTGCTTTTAAAAGCTTAATTAAATATTTTATTTAATTAAGAAAAGCTGAATGTCCTCCACAAATAAATAATTGATTTTTTTTTAATTAATTATTTATCAGCTTTTAATCTTTCTTTTATTCTTATCTTCCCTTCTTTTTCCTCTTTCATAATAAAATAGAAAAATCTGATTTTAGGGTTCTTCTATCCTCTCCTTCAGTTTCATCTTTCTTCAACCATTCGATCTGCCAGGAATTATCACAACCATTGATCATATCAGCCAATCAAAATCATTTGAAAAATCTATAAATACCTGTGTGAATCCAAGCATTGGTAATAGGCAATTAAGTAGAATTCATGCACTTAGTTCATTCAATCATTTTAATTTCAAGTTTATCACCATCATCATAGCTTAATCTTGCATATCATATCAAAATCTCGTTCTTTAGGAAGACAGTTTGTTGAGCCTAGCCATACAATCTGAGAACACAAGGCTGGAATCTACAAAAACACTAAAGATAGAGGACAATAGGACGACAATGGAAGCAGAATAGAGTTTGCACTTCTTTACTCCTTTTATATTCTGTTTTATTAAATGTCTTATTGGTGTGTTTGAATATTTCATTTAAATTCCTTTATGCACTTATTTTTCACACACTATGCATTCCGGTAGATTACTTGAGGAATAGAGTATCTGGTCAAATAGCTTCACTGGATCATTGTTTTATGTTGTGGATCTCTAGAATTTATTTTTGAGCACATGGATCATCTCATCATTGAGTTTTGGGATGTTGCATTAGTTGTTATATGAGTTTGGAGGTCTGATAGGATATTTTGTCTATTTGTTTGATAGAGACGACTTAGTGAAAGTGGTGTGTTGTGGATGTCTAAAGTGAACTTAAGTTGTTTTTAATTTTTAATTTTTAATTATTGGTCCTTGCTATTTTCTAGCTGACTTGTTTAGATATGCATCAAAATTGTTCATGATTTGGGCCAACAAGTTGCAAACATTATTAAGTTTTGTTGAACTGACCTGTGGCAATTAAATCCTTAGTCGCAGATATATTTAGATGATCAGATATATCATTGTAGATGAAGTAGAAAATGCATGGGTGTATGTTGTGAATGTATAAGGAGTATTTTAGTGATATCATGCATAGTTTCACTTGCACATAAATATTTTTGTATGTGAACTTGAGCAAAAAAGGGAAGAAGTTCAGTATCAGTCATCAGGATAGAAGTTCATCATTAGATCTTAACCAGAACTACAATCAAGCATTGGTAGATGTTATTTATTTAGTTCATTCTCTTTTAGATCTATTCCAAACTATTGTAAGGGTAGTGAGTCCATTTTTGAGCAGTGAGCCTGAATGCAAGTGCATTCTCATTTTGTAATATTTTTTTTGAGTATACTCAGAACTTATTATGGATTGGCCATCCGCCATGGTTTTTCCCCTAACAAGGTTTCCAAGTAAAAATCCTTGTGTTATGGTTGTGTGGTTTCTTGCTTTTAGTTTCTGCATATTGATTTTAATTAAATTTTTTAACTAGATTATAGATCAGAATAAAAGGATTAATTTTTGTAGAACATTGATTCACCCCTCCCTCTCACTGTTGCTTGTTTCCAACAATTGGTAATAGAGCAGGTTCCTCAAAAGAAGTCTAATAGCTTGGGGAGATCTTGGAAAGTGTTCTTAATGGATACAAGAAGTCTTCAACAACTCATGGTGGCCTTGGATGACCTTGACCAATCAAAATTTTAGATCTAGGAACTGCAAGAAAATATTGAAAATGCAAAAAAATTCATCTAGTCATTAAAAGAAAAGATTAATGAATCAAGGGAGAAAAGAAAGGAATTATGTAGTCAGCTTAAGTAGAAGAGAAAAGCCAGTGAAGATGAACTCAGTCAAGCCCTAAAAGAGAAAACAGAAGAATGTGAAAATTTTTCCCAAGAGAATGTTACTTTAAAGCATGAGACAGAATCCATCATGATGAAGATGACCAAGGAGTTGAGGACAAAAAGAAGAATGAAGAAAAGCTTGCACAATATTTAAAAGAACAATTTGAACAATGCAATCAACTAGAAAATGAATTGGAGCAATCCAAGAACAATGGAGAGAAGCTTGAAAAATAGCTTGATGATCTTAGAGATGAATTGGCTATTGAAAATGAGTTCAAGGAGAAATCTAAGCAAGTTCATCCAAACTTGATGAATTAATCAAGGGAAAAAGAACTGATGGTGATAGACGAGGTCTTGGATATGAAGAAGGAGAAAGCTCTAGATCTGGACAAAGGAGCTCTGGACAGAGGACTTCAAGACAAGGAAAATTCAGACAAGGAAACCAGATGAATGGACCTAGAAGGAATCCGGTAAGGTAACCTAATGCTCAAATATTTAATGGTTATTGCTATACTTGCAACAAATTTGGTCATATGGCTTCTCAGTGTATGAGTAGGGTGAACACTAGTAGACCATCATTCTTAGGTCAGTGTTTTAATTATTTTAAATATGGTCATAAGTCAAGTGAATGTAGAATTATGACACATAACCCTCATAGAGATGTCAGATGCTATGCATGAAATAGATTTGGACATGTTGCTAACCAATGCAAATCAAGAAAAAGTTAGCGGAATAGCTGGCCTAGACAGAGAAGTTTTGTGTGCTACAACTACAACAAATTTGGTCACACTTCTAGATTATATTGGAACAAAAGAGGCCCGGTAAGTAAAAACAAGCAATCATATGTAAATGGAAAAGGAAAAATCACTATTGGTGAGATCAAGAAGCAGATGTAGAAGAAATGGGTGAAGAAGAATCCCTTTGCGAAAGGAAATGGATTGACACCAGAAGTCACTTCTGGTAATACCTTTGGAAATTAATTTAAGGTCTCTTCCTTAAGGGGAGCTGTCAAAGACAATTTTCTAAACCCCCTAGAAGTGATTTATATTAGAATTTAGATGAGTCTAGTAGGAAATTGGATATTCTGTAGTCATTATGAAATGAATCTAAGTCATCAATGGAGAATATTGTAGATCCACACAAGAATTATCTACCTTGAAACATAAAAGACAAAGAATTGGTTGAATTAGGGAAAGAGCATTTATTGCAAAAGTAAGGAGTTAGGTTCAATGACAATAAAAGAATGGTTTTCACTTTCATTTGTCACATTGCATTCAGATGAAAGAATTTTGGAGTGCTCTGAGGTGATCTTTGCCAAATTGAGAAGGGATCCAAGCAAAGAGGAGAATCTGCGATCAACTTCTATTTCATCTTTGAAAGGTATTTATTGCAAAACCTGTGAATTTGTCTACTTGAAATTATGTCAACCCCTCTTATAATTGAATTCAAGGATAGGCCAGGACCAAAGTTTGAATGGAATCCATATAATTCCATAGACACAAAACCCCTAGGTGCATTTTCATCAGTGTCATACGGAGTTTTGCATATAGAAGATATTAAGGCATATGTGCACGCTAATATTGAGGATTTGGGGAGTGCACAACTATTGAGATTGTATTCTAATCATGTAGTTCAAGAGGATTTTTATGTGAAACCTGAATTCCAAACCCTAGTAGACAAGAAATTTGCACAATTAGTGAAGTTTCCTATATTTGAAGAGGATGAGTGGGTTCAATACATACTTATTTGTGTGCATGATGAATTCATGTGGCTAGATGTGCCATTCAAATTTACCAAGGAAGCTATGTTTGTAGTTATAGGCTTGAATTCCTCTGGTAGACTTCTAATATTGAAGTCAGTAAAGAATGATGAGGTTACTAAAGCAACTGGCTCGCATTGGGACAGAAGGGAAATGACTATAGAACATATTGCCGAGGTTGATGTAAAATTTACATCTATGGTCATAGGGTACAAGCTTTACCACTCAAGTCAAGAAAATTCTATATCTGGCACTACCATCTATACAACATATGAAATGATCAAACTAAATGCAGATTATGATCTATGTGAATTACTTAGAGGTAAACTATTGGAGAACTTGAAAAAGATCAAGAAGGACAAGAAGAATGTATTCAAGTTTGGAAACTTGTTAATCTACCTGTATTTATACTTCTCAAGTGAGGTACTGGGAATTGGTAAAGCCCATTGGAGAAATGACATTCTGGTAGTTGTTCAGATCTAGGATATGCTATGTAGTCTTGGGGATCAGAAGACTCGCAACACAACACTATGGGGTCATTTTAAAATCTTTCAAAATCATATGCATGCAGGAGAGAGAATTCTTGAACCCTTAGTGGAATAGTATAAAGACTCTATATGTTTCATGGTAGACATTGACCAATGTCACATGGAAGAAGTTGATCCTAGAACTTTTTGGATCATGACTATGGGATATGGAGTGGATGAAAACATTTTGAGGATGTACGCAGAACATCTACTAAATTCACCACTACATCCTAATGAAGAAAGCTTTGGCACCTATGTAGAGAAAAGCTTACAAGTTCACTCAGATTTGAAAAGGCCCATGTCAATCAGAAAGGTAAGAAAGGAGACAAAAGTCCTTATAGAGAGTATGGACCTTCCATTTGAAAAACTAAAAGAAATAAGGAGATAAAGAGATGAAGTTGAAGCAGCCAAAGAGAAGGAAAAGGCAACATCTGCTAGTCCAGGAAGATCTGCTAGAAAAACCAGGAGTTCCCCTACAACACAACCAAATCAAGCTGAAGCCTCTGGAAGAAGAAAGAAGAATAAAAGCTCAAAAACTTACAAAGCCATATCCATAGATGAAGAGGAAGAAATAGACTCAGATGAAATAGTCAGAGAGATAAAGGGGACTAGGACTCATGTTGTCAAACTTAACAAGAGAAAGCCCTTTGGCAAAGGTGAAGAAGCAAAGAAAAAAATCAAAGTTGATAAGCCCAATATGTCTATCGAAGAAGTTGAGAATGTAGCAGTAGAAGAAAGAAATCTCAAGCCACTCTGTGACCTATATGAGACTTTTGATGAATTTGGTAAGAAGATTCTTGAAAATGTTGCAGTTAATCACTTAAATGTTTTCAATCAAACTCTAGTTGAAATCATGTCTAGCTTGCCTACAAGCCTATATGAAGCTTTGGAATCCAGGAGAGAGTATGCCAGAACTGAGGAAGAAAACTTGAGGAAAAGAGTTCTTGTTGACTTGTGCCTAGAAATGGGAATTGAAGAAATGGATTTACTTCTTCATAAAGCTAAAAAGGATTTCAGAAGCAAGTCAAGAATAAACAAACTCATGATTGGTGACATTGATGCAGTTATTAGTGAGACTAAGACAATTCTGGAAGAGTACTTGTCAAAGGAAAAGGTAAATATTGAGGAGATCAATACTAAACATGTTGAAGGTCACAAGGAAGTGAATGTGGAGGTGAATAAGTCAAAAGAAGGAAATGAAAATGAGGAAGAAATAAATGTATCTAATCCTCCAGTCTTTGAGGATATTCTAACTTCCCCAAATGTTGAAAACACCGAGACACCTGTGGAGACTAAAATCCAAATTGAGGTGATTGTTGAAGAAAAAGAAGTTCCTGATGAAGAAAAGGAAATACCAAAAGTCATTTCAGAAGCTCAATCTAAGATTGATAAGGGAAAGAATCAGGAGTTTAGTCCAAAAGAGGTAAAATAATCCCTATTGTAGTAGCAAGTAGAATCAGATTCTGAGTTTGATGTGAGATCAATCAACTTATCCACTTTGTCCCCAATCCAGATGCTGAAAGTTGCCAAAATAGCTCAAGATAAAGCCAATGAGAAAATATTGCAATCTCACATTGAAGATAGTGAACTATTGAATCTCACTTCTAGAGTTCTACAAAAATTAATTCCTACCCATGTTATGGAACCAACAGGCTCTTCTTCTGTTGAGTTGAAGAAATTAATAAACTCTGCAGATTCTCATTTCAAATCTTTTGAG
>VDFB02348013.1:0-44901 GCA_007258455.2 Sequoia sempervirens
TAAAGAAAATAGATGGGTTTACAAGATTTGGGTGGTCACTCAAAAGGAGACATAGGTCTTAAGGAATGCAAAATTCAGTGAATGGGTTTAAATAGAAAAAGGAAAGGTGTGGTGAGGCAATGGTTAGATTCATGAAGGTTGGGATTTATAAATATTTTTGAAATGATGTTAGTAAAGGGGTATATATATAGATAAGTTTGTATGTGTGTGTTTATATATTAAAATATTTAAAATATTTAAAATCTTTAAATGGAGAGAAAGATGGGATATTATATATTAATGTGTAAATTATATGAATAAATTTACAAGAATATTATAAAAATATAAATCTACATAGATGATTTAACATTTTTGTTTTCATATTTATTTCATATAAAATAGATTCCATAAATACTCATTAGCTTGGTGCAATTATGAATAGTTTCATAACTGAAAAATAGATTCTTATTATGATAAAATCAATTCAAGTGTAAACATAATTTAGAAATTTTCAAGGCTATTTCTTATTTTAGAAATATAATTTGAAAAAATATTGATTAAATAAAATAAATTTATATTTAAAAAATCACTTTGCACCTTCTCTACATATTATATGCTACCAAATATAAAAAGGGATAGAAAATAATTTATTTTAATATATTTATTATATAATCTTTAATAAAATTAACATATTATGATTAGAAAATTTGAAATTAATGGTTAGATAAGATTATACTATATATAAATACACAAACCTCAACATATAAATATATTCCCTCCTATTTATTGATGAATTACAACCATGGGGATTGCTCCCTTTGATGTTATCAATTTTTTTTATATTGTAAAGTTCAACTTAAATCCTTATGGAGTAACAAGGCCATATAAGGCTATCCCTACAATAAAAAATAATAGGCATCTCAAGCATGAGATAGTTGACTATCCCTTCTTATCTTTGACAACATGAATACATTAACATACCCTTGGACTCTAGGCAAGTAACCAAAAAAATGGAGACACTAAGCATTACCTACAGGTTTATGAAATAAAGAAGTAACATTACACCATACTTATATAGCTAGAGGAGATTTCATCAAATTGTTGAAGAGATTCATCAACCATTCCACCCCTTCCATAGGCACTAGCCCCAAAACCTTCTTAAAAAAAATATACGCCTTTAGAATATTTCCTTCTATACAAAATGCTTGAAGTAAGATGAGAGAAGATGAAAAAAGGGTGTCATTCCACCAAATCCCCTATGTAAGGATTCTAAGAAAATTGGTTGGAAGATGGACACCATTAGCACATTATGAAATTTCCAACACCTTCAATAAACCTCCCAAAAAATGTTTCTTTATGATCTCCACAATGATCTTTACTACATCCTTAGGCTCACCTAAACCCAACAATCTAGCCACAATCATGGATTCAATGTTATAATTGACACTATCTTATGCTCAATAGATAGGAAATTTTCATCAAGCAACCTCTATATTGCAATTGAAATCACACCACTTCAAGTCTTGAAAACACTCTACATGAATTTATTAGTCACCATACTAATTAAATCCATTTACTGCTAAGAAAAAAAAGCAAATGGAGCTCTCCATTACCTTCAAAATAACTTATTCCAATGCACATATCCATACTAAAAAATAAATGTAGCCCAAGTAAATTTTTACACCTAAAGAAAGCTAAAGGAGAAGCAACATGCATTATCTTTATTTCACTTCACTTGAACTAGTGCAATCTCCTTAATCATTTCCCCCACACAATACAACTTTATGATTGTCTTGATCAAATGCACTTACTTTCCACCTCCACAAAATTATAAGAATACAAAGGAGTATAATCTGGTAATGGAATATCGATAACTAGCTCCTTGAAACAATGCATATCCAAGTTTCCTAAATGATCAACTTCCATTGGTTAAGTGTAGATCCTTCAAAATTCTCCAAAAGGGGAAGAAAAATTTACAAAAGGGATTTGAGCTTCCACTTGGGGGAATCTTTGGACCTAATTGCATTGATAAGAATGGTCAAATTACCCTCAATAGACAACTTTTTATATTCATCTTGGAACACATGAGTAAGCCTAAGAAAATAGCCCAAAACTTAGCCTCATTATTAGTTCCCATCTTGGGTCTTTTGGAAGTAGAGCACAAAACCTTCCTAGTCTAATTGCATATTAGACAACAAACTCTAGACATGCTTGAATTTTCTTTAAGTGCCCCATCAAAATTTAATTTGAACCATCTTATTAGAGGAGACAATCACCTTGCCTCTTGGCACTTTTTTGGGTCTCAAATCCCCTAGCCCCATTAATAGGAAAGCTTTTCCCTCTCTTTAATATATATAATTCGTTATAAACATAATCGATAAATTATATAAAACATGGTGAGTGAGATTTAATTCATGTTAATTGATGGTTTTATATCTAAAAAAATATTTTAATAACTCTTAGGTTATACACATAAAATAGTTATATATTTTGAGGAAAAATCTATGTGAAAGATGTCAAGAGATATCCTTTTGAAAGAAGTCAAGAGATATCCTTTCTTATATCTCTAATGTATACTGAAATATTTTAATTTTTTTTATTAAACTATTAAGAAATTACAAAATTAAACATTAAAAAGAAGAGCATTAAAAACTTAAGATTATATATATATGAAATAGGATCTAGAACAAGAATAAATATATTATTGTAGATATTTAATATATAAAATTAAATATATTTAATTTAATTTTGAAGTAAAATTTTACTACATTGAAAGATTTTTTATTTATTATGTGTAAGATTTAGCAATCAATATGTTTTAATATAATCTTGATATTAAATAATAATAATATTTACTTATATTTAAGTGTTAATATTACTTATTAGTAAAATAATATAAATTATAAAAAAATATTATATTTATGTTTATTTATGATATTTAAATCTTAATTTTATATTTAGATATAAATAAAAATAATAATTTAAAAAAAAAAAGAGGGTAAAAACTTTATTGAATCATAACAGCATTACAAAGTCCAAAGAAGGAAGCCACAAGGGGCCAAAACAACAAGAATTAATTCACACCCAAGAAGCACCTCATATCCTCAGCAACCCACTCCTCAAGAACAGGGGCCATATCAACAGGGAGATTGCTCCAATCATCCACAGACCAAGAATCAGTCTTTTCCGACGCCCATCTAGCCAGCCCATCAGCCACCCTATTCCACTCCCGTGGAATATGACGGAAAACAATGGACTCCAAGGTAGAGCACAGAGAAATAATCTGTTTGACAACCACAGCTAGCTGCCAATTCACATCCTCCAAATTTTGATTATTCAACATATCAATAACCACCTGAGAATCAGCTTCACAAACAATCCGCCGCCATCCAAGGGAAACCGCACGCTCAACCGCCAAGAGAATAGCGCTAGCCTCCATAAGATTATTAGTTTGCAAACCACGATACATAGAAAAGAAGAAAACCACCACTCCAAGGCTATCTCTACCAATACCACCAACCCCAGCATGCCCAGGGTTACCTCTAGAAGACCCATCAGTATTAATTTTCAACTCCCCTAGAGCAGGTGGGCACCAAAAGCCCTCACGAGAAACCCTCTCACGCCCACACCTACGATGCACTTTACTCATAATACACTTCCCCCCTGTGGCAAGACCCAGGGAATTTACAACACCCAAGTCCCCAGGAGCAATCGGCATAGACAAGTCACACTTTGCAGTCAAAGTCTCCAGCAAAGCCCCAAGAATTCGCCTCCAAAGTTTCCCCACAAGCAATTTTTTATCCAAGAATATTCTTCTGTTACGTTCCAACCAGATTTGCCAAACAATCAAACTAGGACCAATGCTCCAAGCAATTTTAAGAAAAGAGGTTGTAGCAGGAGAAGAACCCTGTCTCTTCAAAAAATCCTCCAAAGAAGAGACATGGCAACATGGTAAGCTCACAAGATTCCACCAGTGATGCCAGATAGTCTTAACAAAAGAGCACTGAAAAAATAAATGTGATAAGCATTCATCATGCTGACCACATAGAATGCATATGGAGGGGCCCTGGAACCCACGTTTGCAAAGATTATCCCAAGTAAGACACTTACCTTGAACCACGAGCCAAGAGAAAAAATTACACTTAGGCCAAGCAAATTTATTCCAAGCATGCTTCCACCAAGAAACCTGGGAGCTTCCAAAGACCTGTTTATCCAAAACCTGATAACCAGAGGCAACTGAAAATTTTCCTTTCAAGTCAGGTCCCCAAGCAAGCACATCAGCCCCTTGGAGAGAATTGCAGACACGACTCGATAAAATCTTAGCAAGCTCTTGACGATCCTCCACTGCACCACCAGGAGGCCAATCCAAGGGGCTCTTCCACCTAGACACAGAAATTTGACCCAAAGATTGTTGAGATTTAAAATCTGCCACATGATTCCAACCCGCCTCCACAAAAATCTGGCACAAATCTTGGAGATGGGGATGAGATGACACAATGGGTGGGTATCCATCCCAAGAATCATACCAGAAAAGAGCATCTCGACCCCCATTACAAATCCAAAAAAGTCCCTGTTTAACCAACTTGGCACCACGTTTAAGGGTACTCCAGATCACAGAGCCTTTCCCCTCCATACTAAACCTTGATACCTCCCTACTTTCTACTGCCCCCAAATATTTGAAGGTCAGAATTTTAGCCCAACACATATGCTGTTGAGAGCACCAGCGCCAATACAACTTAGCAGCCAAGGCCTGCCCATTCAAATCAGCCCACCGTAAACCAAGACCCCCCTCTTGCTTTGGCCTACAAACAACATCCCACTTCACAAGACTCCATTTTCTATGAAGAAGATTACCAGCCCACAGAAACTGACGAGACAATTTCTCAAAATCTCTAATAAAACTTGAAGGAGCAGAAAGAACAAAGCATTTATAAATAGGAAGAGCCTGGACCACCGACTTTAAAAGAGTCACTCTACCTGCTGAAGAAAGCCACCTGCAAGTCCAATGACTGACCAATCCTCGAAACTTATCAAGAGTCTCTTGCCAAAACCTTTTGGGGAGAGAGCGAACAGCAAGAGGGATTATTAATGCTATGAGATTTCCACAATCCATAGTGCTGAAGCTTTTAATTTTAGCAAGAGGGATTCCAAGATAGGAAAAAGGAAGCGAACCAATCTGAAACCGAAGGATACCAGCAATTCTCCTTTGAATACCTTTAGGAGTGTGGAAGAAATATATGAAGGACTTCCCCTCATTTATGCATTGCCCAGAAGCTGCCAAGTAACTGTCCAAAACACTGCGCCAATTAAGAGCCTCCTCAACCTTAGCCCTACCCATCAAGGCAGTATCATCTACAAATTGCAGATGAGACTGAGGGGGAATACCATCTCCCCAACTCCATCCCTGAAGCAATCCACTAGCAACCTGAGCACGAATTAGTCTTCCCAGGCCTTCCGCAAGGAGGATGAATAAGTAAGGAGATAGGGGATCTCCTTGCCTAAGGCCTCTAGAAGCACCAAACAAACAAGTGGGCTCACCATTGACAAGCACCGAAAAGGAGGAGGAAGTGACACAACTCCTAACCCATTCAATCCAACCCTCAGCAAAGCCAAAAGCTCCAAGGATTTTAAATAGAAAACTCCATTTAACACGATCATAAGCTTTAGCCATGTCTAACTTGATAAACATAGATTTATCTTTTGAGGATTCCATAGAGTGGATGGCCTCAGCAGCAATAGCTACCCCATCCATGATCTGTCTTCCAGCAACAAAACCCCCCTGCTCTTCAGAAATTAAGTCATCAAGCCAAGGCTTCAGCCTTTCTGCGATCAACTTAGTAATAATTTTATACACAACATTACATAGAGCTATAGGCCTAAACAAATCCAAGGAGTTAGCTCCCACCTTCTTAGGAATAAGAGCTAAAAAATGTAGCATTTAGGGACTTCAACATTTGTTTATGCATAAAGGATTCTTGGACAACCTCTAAAAGGTCCAATTTAACCACTTCCCAGAACTCCTGAAAAAATTCAATGGGGAATCCATCAGGCCCAGGAGCTTTACCTTTCTTCATCTGGAATACAACCTTCTCAAGCTCCGACAAGGTAATAGGAGCAAGCAATGAGTCATTCATTTCATTAGTCACCAGCTTCGGGATACAATCTAAAATTTTAGCTTCATCCTCCTCCGCAGGAGGCGAATCCTCAGAGAAAAGGGTAGAGAAATATCGAATGCATTCAGCTGAAATAGAGGCTGAAGAGGACAAAGATTCCCCATTAGGCAACAGAATAGAAGAAATAGCATTACCTTGTCTCCGATCCTTAACTGAGTTATGGAAGAAAGCAGTGTTTCGATCCCCAGCCTGGAGCCATTCAATACGAGACTTTTGTTTCCAAAAAATCTCTTCTCTTAACTCCCATTCCTCAAGCTCTTTTGTTGCAGCAACCTCTAATAAACTCAGCTCCTCTGAGAGGCCTTGATCTCGAATTTGTCTGGTAATTAGGTCTAGATTATCTCGCGCCTTTTGCTTTTCCTGAAATAAGTTACCAAAATGCTGCCTATTCCATCTTTTCAATCTGTATTTAACATACTGGAGCCTCTTTGAGAAAGAGTACATGGCAGTGCCATATGCTGGCTTCCCCTGATCCCACCAACTAGGGAGCAAAACATGAAGAGATTCATCCCTAAGCCACATGAGTTGGAACTTAAAGGTCTGTCTAGCACACCGTTGAGGCACATCAACCACTAGCTTAATAGGCCAATGATCAGAACCACGACCATCCAAAATTTCAGAGCTTATCAACCACCTGTCCCCCACCCAAAAACTAGACACCAAAAATCTATCAAGTCTTTCAGAAATAGAGGCATCGCCAATTCTCCTATTATTCCAAGTAAAAAGACCATTGCCAGGTTTGATATCCACAAGATTCAAAGCAGAGATATTGTCCTGGAGCAATAATGCAGAAGCCTCCAACCTTGCAATACCACCTCGTTTTTCTGCAAGCTCCGTGATAGCATTAAAATCGCCTCCAATAATCCAAGGATGGTAGGGAAATAAGCTGCGAACTAAACGAATGTTGGACCACAAAAGTTGCTTTCCTTGCAACTCCACAGGCGCATACACATTGGAGAAGAGAGCAATTTCCCCTGACATAAAACAAGAGGCCACCATGGAAAGGGAGGACCTGAAAGACACCCACCAAAGGGGGCAAATCTTACGCGGGTTCCATAAACATGCCACCCCGCCAGAAGACCCTTGAGCACCAATGCATTGGCATCCACCATTCCCCCATAACTTAGGAACTAGATCCATCATACCCTCCACAGAGAGCTTAGTCTCCTGCAAAAAAAGAACATCAGGCGAATGACACCTAATCAAATCCCGAACAGCTTTTTGTCTAGGGCCACTGTTCAAGCCCCTAACATTCCAAGAGAGAACTATCATTTCGAGGGGCATGAAAAATGCGAATCCAGAGTCTTGACTGACCCTGACTCCACCAAAGTCTCCCCTATCATCTTAATCTTTTCCTCATCCTTCTTCCTTCCCAGCTTAGAAATTTTCTCCGGCCCCCCCTTCTTGAGAACTTTTTGCAGAACACCCAACTGAGAGGACGCCTTAATATTCTTCTTGCCCACCTCTGGACCAACTTTTTGCAAGAGGTGAACCTTATCTACACTATCTTTCACTACCTCAGCACTACCACCCAACTCAACCTGAACCTCCATTTGACGATCTGTCCCTAGAGCCGAAGTCCCATCAGTAAGCGGAGCCATAATCCCCTCTGAGTTGAGCAAAACCTGACTAGAATCTTTCCCAACCTCATCTAAGCATGGCACTCCCATACCCCCCTCCTGTTGGGGAGTAAGCATTGCCTCAACTAAAGGGCCATGCTGATCAATATCCAGAGTCCCATGATCTAGATCCAAAAATCCTGGGTTCACCTCCTGTTGACTAAGATCCTCTAGCACCTCAAACCTGTTGAAGGTGTCCTCCTCCTGCCTGTCCTTCAAAGTCCTTTTATGACCTTTATTTCTGTTTCGGCCTCTAACGGGAATAAATCCATCTTCCCTACCACCAGAACCCTGAATGGGGTCCTTGCCCTTATCCACCCTAGGTGGATTAGCTGAAGGTTGAGAAGAATGAGCCTCCAAAGGCTTGGCCTTTGGACATCTGCGCAGGAGGTGACCATACTCATGACAGAAACGACAACGGAAGGGAAGTGTTTCATAATCCAGCTGTTGCACCCATGAATAATCTCCTGCACTCACTTCTAACGAGTCTGGCAATGGCTTACTTAAATCAATTTCTACACAAAACCGGGCAAAAGTCATTACCTTTTTGAATTGTGTTTGCTGAGAAGAACCCACAGGTTTCCCCAGCTTCGAGGCTAATAGGCACAACACATCCTCTCGCCAGCATTCCACAGGGAGCCTTGGAAGACGGACCCAAACCGGAACCCGATTCGGAAGTTCCTCTGCCGGGTTGAAGCCAGCATGCCATGGCTTAATAAATAAGCCCACCTGGTTATAAAAATACGGGCCCCCTTCAAAAATCCTATTCCGATCAGCCAAACAATCAAAAGTAACCATGAAGTAGTTATTTGCCAGGAGGCGGATCTCCATCTCTCCCTCAGGCATCCATGTCTTTTGAGCCCACATCTCCAAGAATTGCAAAGAAATTTTCAAACCTAAGAATTTGCAATAAAGAGAATGTCGTGCATAATAATCAATGTCTTCAGCCAACATCTCCATTGGAATGACTACGCTCGGCCTCTCTTTACACCGTTCGAGGCACCCATTAATCTTCGGAATTCTAGGCCCCCCTACCGAGCCCATCTCGACTTTCTCAGGTTCCACCGAGAAAAGATTATTATCAAAAATCTTCGAACCCTGTGGAGAGGGTTTCGATCCAAAAGCAGAACGAAAGTCCATATTGGGACAAACCCTAGAAGATTCTCCAGTATCCATCAAAGAGCACACAACGCAAGATGAGCAAGCAAGGCCCAAATAAAACCAAGAGCCCTTCGAAGAAGGCACACTCCACCGGACACCAAGGTCGCAACCCCCCAACCCCAGAATACACACTTGCTGCAAAAGAAAAGAGCCTCCCCCCAAATAGCGTAAAAAACCCACCCCCAAGAAGCTTCAGAGAAGAAGAGAACAAATCCGACCCCCAACTACACATGCAACCACCAAAAGACCACATGCAGGCCGAGCCTAGATGGCTGCGGCCTCATGCAGCGCTTGCAGAGCTATCCTCAATCCGCTTTTTTTTCCAGTCCTGATCCCAAAAAAATAATAAAATTTAAATATTATATTAAAATATTTATTTTTTGAATATGCAAATGAAAATATTAATGCCTTATTTTGTTAATTTTTGGCCACAATGGATTGTTGGCGGTGAATTTTCCTAAAACCCTAAAAAAGTACTTAAATAACTCTTATAGTAATTTAGTTTTTTAATTTTTAAATCTATATAAAAGATGTCAAGAAATATCCTTTCTTATATCTTTTTCAAAAAATCATACTCATGAAAATCAAATATTAAGAAATGTTTATTTTAAAACATTTTATTTCTGCATGAATAATACTACAATATTAAAAATAAAAATTAAAAAAGGTACAAATATTATATGAAATAAAATAACTACTATATTGCTCAAAACTTTTCTATTCATATCCATGTGCAATTTACAAGTGTCCTTTTGATTTGAAACATTTCCGAGTACCCAAATCGTCCGTTCTATGAAAAATGAAAAAATTCAGAACCAGATTGTACGCAATTTCGAAAGCTTTCAAATGTTTATCAGCTAGACTGGCTTCCAAAAGGAAATTCTGATTACACTCTACAATCTTCCACTCCTTTACTTCATCCAATGCTCAGTTAAGAGTCCGAGTGACTAAACTTCCTAGTGTTTGCCACTGGGAAACATCCCAGTCGTCACCCTGTTCATATTCAAAATAACAGGTTTTAATTAGTCAATGGAAAGAAGTTTCTTTCAAGATTCTTAGCTGAAGCATTTGTTTCAAAACGACACGTAAGAACACACGTACCTTTGGTAATACTAGAAAAGTAGCCTGAAATGCAAATCCCTTTTCATGTGAAACCGAAAGGATCTCCAATTGTTCTGCTCTCAACAGCTCTATCACTCTGAGAAGCAGAGTTGCTGAGCAAGAAACCATTTTCATCTGCACATTAATTATAATTTTAACTTGGCAGGGGATGTCATCGCATTGCTCCAAAATTACATCGACACTACGGTAAAGCATTGAGCTGTGTGAATTGAAAGGGTTGTCGTGGGAGTCGAACCCGGCACTTCCTCCTTCGCTATTTGAGAAATTCCTCTGAATCGATTCGTCGATGCTTTTACTCTGTTGTTCCAGCTCACAAACTCGAATCTTTAGATCTCTCAAATAGCTTGTGGCATTCGCCAATATTGAATGCTTATCTTTCTGCAAACAAGGACATCAAAGGTCAGAAACGGAAGCTTTTTGTTTTTCTTCACCAGATTTGCTTGCAGTGCCGAAAGTGAATAAGCGGTTAAACAAATTTCCTAAATTTAATAAGTTGCAGTTCTACAGGTCAACTAAATCCGAACAAACAGCACAATTACTGTACCGTATAACATTTTAACACATTTTCAGAAGATTTAACTACAACTTGATAAAATTTCTATTAAAAGGAGAGTAAAGATTCTGGAAATATCATAACTCGCAATTTCTAGGAAGAAGAGAGTAAAGATTCTGGAAATATCATACCTCGCAATTTCTAGGAAGAAGAGAGTACAGATTCTGGAAATATCATACCTCGGAATTTCTAAGAAGAAGAAAGTAAAGATTGTGGAAATATCATACCTCTTTATCATTGTTGAGAACAGAAGCCGTTTGAATGAGCTTTTGTGTACGCGCTGAAGGCACTATGCTGGGGTTCCAACATTCTATTTTGGACGGAATTTTCCGGCGCCTGATAAAATCCGGCCATCGTGACATCAGAAAAAGAAATATCAAATTGGGCGTCGTCCAGTACAATGATTTCAGGAGAACCATTGCCGAAATCGTACGCGTCCATGGCCTGACGTTTTAGTTTACACTGGTATTAGATGAATGCGTGGTTGAATTGTACAACGAAAACGAAACACATTTTTTTCGTTCACAAACCACCTGTTTTTTTATGTTCAACTGTGTACGAATTCATTTCCTAATCTACTTTTTGTGTTTAATTCATTCATTTTGTCTGAAAGCACTTGTGTTTAATTTTCAGAGCGCTTGATAGACGCTGTCCACCATTCGATGGGAACAAAAAATTTGTGTTGGTGCTTAACTTCTTTGTACCTTAAAGAGTGAGACTGAGAAATGCTTACGTAATAACCTATCAATAAGGTTCCGATTTTCTTTACCTGCTTTTCTATGGTTTGGTTTTTGCTAAAAATCTTACACATATTCTAGACATAAAAAAATGCATTTAGTAAGCGTTTTACGCATCAAATTTCAATCAAATTATGCATTCATTACTGTTCAAGTTAAAACATAGTATCTTTTTATAGAGAAAAATTAATTGTAAAATTTTGTGGAAAAAATAAACATAAAATAAAATTAATTTTAATAATTTTTTAAACAATAAGTGTTTGAATTTTCATTTATAAAATAATATTATACATCCATAAAAAAGGTTGGAGGATAAAAATTCCTAAAATTCATATAGGATTATAGTCTAAATCATAACCTATAAAACATAGAAATAAATACAACGCTACTAGGTAGGTAAAACAATAGTAGAGGATTGAGGAGGAGGAAGTCAGTCAACTTGTTTTCTCTATATATCAATAGGGTCCAAAATGTCCATAAGAGGGTTCGACACATCATCATCTTTATCTTTCCTTTTCTTCGTCTACACTGCGGGTTGATGAAATAGTGAGAGTTAGTTGAGGAAATTTTCTAGAATCAAACTGCTAGAAGTGTCAATAGTAGGACATCCAGGGGTTTCTTTTTTGAGTGTGGGGAGTTGCAGCATCGAAGAGCATACCACAACCAACCTCATTGAACATGGTCCCTTCTAGCAACTAGGGGAGAAGTTTAGGAGAAAGTCTCCTAGATACCTCGAGTATAAAGACTTCTATTAAATTTAAGAAAAAAATATGTATTTTATTTGTAATGTGGGAAATTTAACTCTAACAAAAGCAAAGCTTGGTTCCTTTGAGAGTAAATTTTACTAATCGCATTCAAATAAAATTAACTAGGTAAAAATCTTGAAGGGAAATAAATTGGTGAAATTATCTAAAAATAGAAAAATAATTAAAGTTTCATAACTATAGAAATAAAAAATGAAAATGATAAGGAACTTGCAGTTTAAATTTGGAGGTCTTTGCATCAAACACTAGCATGTCACATAGACCTCTTTGTGTTGTGTTGTCATCTTATACCAACTACATTAGAAACTATCATAATGCATGATCTAAGTTCCAAAATCCACCTAACTTGCAAACACAACAAGATGAAGAAAATGTTTAGGACTATTTGGGGATTTTCCTTAGTCAAATCCTTGCTTTGGTGTTTTCGTGTCCATAGCAGCCACGATGGATAGATAAAAAATAAATAGTGTGTGTTCTTATTGTTCTTATTCTAACCATGTCTAGAAATAAGAATAGTGATAAAAATGAGATATTAAGAGAATGTAATAATCCTAAGGTGCTTGAGGAAACAACATAGAACAAACAATATTACATGCAAGGCTCGAGGAAGCCAAAGAGGACAAGAGAGATGTGAGAGAATGATGTGGCAAGAAGTAACAAACTATAAAGAGTTGTGTGTGATCTTGAGAGTGCAAGAGAGCCAAGACAGGGAGAGAGAGAGATGCAAAACTAAAATATTCCATTCAAAAATGAGAAGAGGAGGGAAGAGGAAGATGCAGATGAACTATTACAATTTTTTTGAGTTTTCTTAATGACTTGGGAAGTTGACAAGTGGAAAAATGATTAGAATTATCCTTTGAATGAAAAATTTAATGAGATGTTAGCACTATGCATGGATGTTCACACTAAGTACTATATGCTAAAAAATGATAGGAGACAAGAATAACATTAGGGAAACACAAATATGATATTAATAAGTGACCCTCAAAAAGAAGGTCTAAGCACTCTCAGAGGGAAAAAGGTTGAATTAGGGGCTATATAAAAAAATATACAAAAATACCAAGGAAAATGAACACCAAAGTAGACACAAAATATAGGTGAAATTGCAAGGTTATGAAATTTACAACACTATGTACTATTATATAAGTATTGATCTTTTAATGAATTAAAATGAGTATTAAGAGATATATTTAAAGTCTCAAATCAATGTCTTATTTCTTAAGTTATATTTTTTTGTATTAAAAATAGAAGTCTTAAATATCGATTTATTTTATTATATTTGAAATACATGTGACTATATTTTCTAAATATTTAGTATTTAAATTAAATATTTATTAAAATATAATTTGTTCAAATAAGAGTGAAAATAAAGTCCAAGTCACAATTTTAATTGTTTTTTTTAAAACTTGGCATTTAAACCTTGGTTGAAATTCAATCTACAAATATAAGAGACAAATCCATGATTCAAACATAATAATATATTACCTAGGTCAAAACAATATTTATAATTATAAACCTTGTTTAGAACTATACATGTAGTTTTGAGCCTTGGAATTCCTAAAATCAAGTCTAATATTGGGACATGTAGTGTGGAAAAAAGCAACCCTTTTTCATGCTTAGTTTGGGAATTAACAATTAACAATAAAATGGACCTAATTGTGCCTTATTTAGGGTGTTGTAAAGTGTTTTATTACATTTTCACACAAATCTAGGGATTAATTAATTAATTGAAGTTAATTAGATCTTAATTAGCCCCTTTATTTGAAATCTAAGCCTTATTAATTGCATTTTTCAAGGATATATCTTGACACACATTAATGATATTGAATTAAATTTAATTTGGAAAAGTTGGATTCCTAGAAAACTATGCTAGGACCCATTCACCACTTTGGGAAAATGGGTCCTCCTAACCTAGGACATCCCTTTTTCACATATTTGAGATGGGTTTTTGATGTTATTTTATCTCCTTGAAGCTTGGTCCTAGAAAATTATGCTAGGACCCATTTGCCCAAGGTGGTGAATGGATCCTCGTTACTTAGCACACCCCTTTTTGAATTTATGTGTGGCAGGATTTTAATGATTTTGAATCCTAGATCTAATTTTAGCTTGGATTATTTGAATTTTGGGTTAATTGTTAAGTTTAATATAAATAAGAGGTCATTTCACTATATTTCATCCTAAGACTTTCAAGCAATCTAAGAATTAATATGCAAGCATCCTCAGCGAAATTTTATGAGAATTAGAGCACTTAAGGAGTATTTCAAAGGAATTCAAAGGTAGATTATTGAAGTTTTATTACAAAAATTCAAGGTCATATCATCATGTCAAAGGCATAGTGCATCAAACATATTGTTGAGCTAGTGTGTTGATGTAGTATTGAAGATACATTTGCAAGAATTGTTCACATCTAATTCAAGATCAAGATCTACATTCTACATGACCACTTCATGTTAGTTTTCAAATTTAAATTCCAATACATCCCCAAAGATATCATCATTTCATGTTTCATGTCCTTATTTCATTGTTTCATCACAAGGTTTAATTACCTAAAAGGGCTTTGACCAAGGAAATCCCCTATCCTATAACAATTAACAAGTTTTTCTCCTCTTTGATGTCTATTTGTAGGTTCATAAGTTAAAGATCAAGTGGAGAACAAGATTGAAGTGAAAATGTCAAAGTTGTTAAGTTGCAAAGTTGTCATCCATATTGTAGGAACACGAAAAAAAAATACAAGATTTTTTTCAATTTTTTGCAAGATGAGCACCAAGGATCTGGAAGTGTGGACATCAAGGAACAAAACCCAAAAGTCAATTTTCAAAATCCCTAACATGGACCCATTCGCCACTTGGGGTGAATGAGTCCTTAGTGATCTAAAAACAACACTCTTGCATCAGGGTACACATTGATTTAACCTCTCAAAATTTCCCTCATTCTTGCTATAACAATTAGGAGTCATTTCTAATTGTTATTTATGCATTTTAGCCCTCATAATTGAGTGAAACATCCCTAGAAAAACATTGTGGCTCATCATCTTGTTAATTCACCTTGATGAACCATATTTTTCTATGTTTTAGGAAAAATCTAATTCAATCTTAAGTAGTCATTACACATTGAATTAAGTGAAAAATAATTAAAAATTAAATCATAGACCTTTTTGTATGAAAGGAAAACATCCTAGGTTATTTAGTCATCTAGGAACCATTTAGAAAGAAGGAAGAACACACATTGCAAAATCACAATAAAATAAATAATAACAATATAATGTCAAAAGGTACATTTAGAAGAGTAGGTACAAGCATTGAATTTTGATTGGTGTGTCTACAAGAATGTTCCAAATCTTAAATTTAATAAAATGGTTTCACTTATCCAAAAGTTGGGAATCTATTTGCCTTCCTCTTATGGAATAGTAGATATATAACTTCTCTTTACAATAAAAATTCCCAGATTATTGCATGTGAAAATATATTTAAAGGGATTTCATCTAGTAGATTCAAATACAACTACAACAACCAACACCAACACCCTTATTGTTTCCTAATCTTATACCACCTAACCCTTTCTTACCAAGTCGCAAGGAGTATGATCTTGTCGAGCAATTTAAGAATACTCCTGCTAAGATATCATTATGGGACCTTCTTCAAGCCTCCCCTCACTATCATAACATGATCCAAAAAACCTTACAATAAGTTCCTATCCCTTGTAATGTGCATCAAAATGACATATCAGCCATAATTCAAGGATTGAATGCTGACATTGTTTTCCACCAAAGAGAACTCCCTTCTTTGGATGTGCAAAAGAAAAATGAAGCTTTCATGATCATCGCTCAATACAAAATAAAAGGGATAAAGAGAAATCTCGCAGATACTAGTTCTTCTCTTAATGTATGTACTGTGAGCCTTTTGGATAGGCTTGGCATTGATAAATCAACCATTCGACCTGATTCTCTATCTATTAATTGATTTGAAAATGTCAAAAAGAAACAGTTAGGGGTAATCATTATGCCTCTTACCATTGGAGTGGTCACCTTGAATACAACAATCCATGTCATTCCTTATCAAATTTCATGCAATCTTATCTTAGGTAGACAATGGATTCATGCCATGAAAGTTGTGCCTTCCACTCTTCATCGCAAAATGAAATACATCTACAACAACATAGTCCATAGACTTGATGTTGATCTTAAACTATATAGTGTCTTACAACTTGAGAAAAACATAACAAATTCCTTAAACACATCAACATCATCTACACCAGGAGATGATCCTTCAGAAGCATCCACCTCCACAACTTAGGACATAGAATCACATTACAAAAAAACTTTGAAGAACTTAATCATGACCAACCACCTGATCCAGAAGCAATGAAAATGCTTTATGGAAAAGGCTATGAGCTTATAAAACAATTTGGATATAGTGGAAAAGGACGTGGTACTAATGAAAAAGGTATTTGCAACCCTATAGACCCTATCACACAACAAACATCTCATGGTATTGGTTATTGTCTTGTGATAGAAATCACCAAGCCTTCACCCAACATCAACAATTTCATGCAACACACTCCTAAATCAGCCATACTAAACTCCTTGACACTAGTGGTCTTGAACATCATCCTTTCCCAAACATAAAACAAACAACTACACCTTCGCTTAATGTCAATTTCATCTCACAAAACATTCATGATTTGAATATGTTATATTTTCTACGCTCCTATAATGGAGAGAACAAAATCTCACAATCTCAAGAGCCTTGCAGCGTAAGTATGACATCTATTTCTAAGAAAGATGTATCTTTGATGTAGATCACAAGACCACCTTCTACCATTGATCAAAAGGGTATCTTGTTGAGACTCTTCCAGGATCACTTGATCACCCTCCCTCCTAGAACTTGAAAGAAATGCTCTTATAAGACTTCATTCTACACCTATCATAGAGTTCATGGTCACTCTACTAATGAATGTAATTCTTTGAGTCATAAAATCCAAAACTTTTAGGAGTTTGGTATGCTTACCTCTATGGGGGCACCTAATTCCTCTAATTGAAACCAATTTTCACTCCCACTTTCATTTCACCCATTGTTTCAACTCACCTTTGTCCTACACTCAGCATGGGCAATGGGTTTAGCAATTCTTTCCCTTGTATGCCACTTGTGGTTTCCTCCTTTGGCTATTTGTTAACTTTTCATGAATACATAAGAGCAAGCTTGGGATGTGGACAAGATGCCTTAAATTGGATTTAATATGACATAATTCCCTTTTTCATGAAATAGCTTATCAGAAACATATGACTTTCCATAGGGATTTTCAAATAAGCTCTCATGTTCTCTTTCTTCTACTTTAAAGTCATTTCTCACAGTACTAGTGTTCGCAACCACTTTAAAGTTGGGGCATACATCACCACTCACATTTCATTGTGTTATTTATTCTTGCGATGCATCCTTTTCTTAGTGGCCTCATTGGGCTTGATTCCCTCCAAGGGCATGATACTTCTTTTGCATTTATCCTCTCTTGGACACATTAAGCACAATTTTCCCTAAGATGTGACCTTACACGAACTAAGTAAAATCCCTTTGAACATTCCTTACAACATTTACAAGTTCTATGAGTGTCAAGCATACAAAGTTTTAGTTACCTCATAGAGCTCAAAAATCAATTTCCTTTATGGCACCTTAATAAGGTTATCAAGAGGTATAATTTTGGTAAAGTTGAGAGGGAAGCCCATTTAGTGGCATGAATTTCCCCATAGCCAACTATGTGTTTGAGTACATACCAACTAGTGTATGTTTCTCACCTTTGGGATTTCTCACCCAATGGACAATTAGGAGTTTTGTGGCCCTAGAGTGAGTATGTTGTGGACTTCTCACCCGATGTACAAGCAATAGTTTTGTCACATTAGAGTGAGTATCCATTTTCTTTTTGATACAAACAAGCCTATATCTAATCCACAACTAGCTAGACAAATGATCAAAACTTGATCCACCTTTTCATTTTCACCTTTCTCTTTCTTGCCATTGCATTATTTTATATCTTGATGGTTTGACTTAGGATCTTGGATATTGGGGGCTTTTGTAACCTCCTTTAATCTTTTTCATTCTTTGTCATTTGCATCTATATAGTTGGATCTCTCTTGAATGTTGCCATTAGTGTGATTTTGAAGCAAGTTCATCCTCTCACTAAAGTGGGGGCTAAATGTATCATAGAGAAAAGGACCTCTTGCTTGACATGGGAATAATTCATGATAAATTGGAATTTATGAGGCCTTGAGTCAAGTATTGTGAGGCATTTTATCTATCTACACTAGGTCTTGGACCCTTGTAAATTGAATAACACACTTTTATCGATGTCTTGTAAAGGTGTTGAAAATATTGTAATGGACTTTCACCTTTTCTAGACTTAATGAACCCATTTCTCCCTAATTTAACATTATAAAATAAATTCAAATGCATTATCACATAGATTTAGAAGGCTTGTAAACTAAATTTGACTTCAACCTAGTGTTGTAATGTGTTTTACACATTCACATTGGTTATTGTGCCTTCCTAGGCTACGTGGACCTTGTTTTAGTGTTGTAAAGTGTATTTAATCACACTTTCACATTTAATTATTTATCCAAAGCCCTAATTCACCTTTACATCATCACTAATAGGCCCCTATTAACCCATATTGTGCATCCTGAGGCTTAAATTGATCAAATACTTGACAAAGTTGCAATTTAAACCTTTTTTCCTTATCTCCTGGCACCTTAGCTATCGAAATGCCCCCTGTGGGACCCATTCACCATGCATGGAGAATTAGTCCCATCTAGGTGGAACCCATTTTCCATGGGTGGCGAATGAGTCCCATTTGGCCCATATTTCACATTTGAGCGAAAAAAGTGAAATTTAAGTTTAATGTTACTTCATGCCAACTTGTAATGAGGTATTAATGGGAAAATAAGGTGAAATTCCTATAAATATAATTATTTTAACCCTAATTCATAACTCTTATCATTCATTCATCCACCAATCTTCCATCTCAAGTCAAGCAACTTAGGGTTTTAACATTACAAGTCATTCAAGATCAATTTTTCAGACATTCAAGGGAAGATCCTTCATGTTTTTCTACAAAATTTCAAAATCAAACATCATGAAAAGGTAATCAACTCCATTATTTCATGTTTCATTCTATTCTTTCATCATTTTTCTTTAATTACCCAAAAGGGGTTTGACCACTGCAAAACCCCCATGCCCTAACATTCAAGTTTTCTCTCTCTTGCCTTGTGTGTTTGAAGATTTAGGTCTTTTGGAAGCTTAAAAATTATTAAGAATCAAGTTGAAAATTTGTTTATGTCTTCTCTTCATTCGAAAAGTCAAAATATCAACAAAAACTCATTTTCAAGTTTGGAAATTAGAGTTTCGGAAGCAGACACCTATAGATAATTAAAGTGCAGACCAAGAACTCTGGATTCAACCTTCAAATATTCAAAACTTAAAAATTGGATTCATTCTCCATGAGTGGCGAATGAGTCCTACTTCTAGGTCAATTTTGAGTTTTTTGAATTTTAAGATACCATTTTGTCTAAAATAGGTTCCATCTCGCCCAAAATGGCGAATGAGTCCCACCAAGCCTAAAAATTAGCATCAACAACATTTCAAATGTCATTTTGAGTCTTCATCCACATTCTAGGTGCACACTTTCAGTTTGGCTCATTTCTGTTACAATTTTCTACATTCATTTCTAGGTGTTTATGCATTACACAATGTGTTTTCAAACAAGTTGTTTTCCTTTAGTTTCCATTCGTTAATCAGCTAATCTTGTGATTTTATTGCATTCATATTTAATCCATATTGCATTAATGTTTGAATGTAAACATTGCATTTTGGCCCATCTTTCTCCTTTTAAGTGAAAAACCCTAGAAGTGTTAGAAAGAATTAGGGTGCCAAAAATCTATGTTCCAATAACCTCTTCGATAAAGCTTTTTCATTTATTTTAGATTCAGTGGTTGCACATAATCAACTTCATCAATTTTTGTTATGTAATTTGATTCTTCTCCTAAAGTGGTTGAGGTGGATGCTTTTGAAATTTGTGTTGACATTATCACTTTTTCTTTTCCCTTTCCAGATTGTTTTGTTATAATCATGTATTTACCCATGAATGTTGTTGTGAAATCTAAGGAACCCTAATTATCTTCTGATAACTTCGTAACTTCTTTGTTATGCTTTTCTTTTTATTTATCTTGCATGGGTTCCACTTGTATAATTGGTGTTAATATTTTCAAAGGAATTTGTTTATCTTTTTTAGCATGCAAACAACTTTCAGGTTCATAATCAGCCTAGACTATGTAAACTTTATTGTTGTAAACATACTTGATTTTACGATGAAGAGTAGAAGGAACTACTTACATTTCTTGAATCCATGGTCTACCTAAAAGAAGATTATATGAAATATTGTGAGGTATAACATGGATAGTAGTTTACAATATGGCCTTTCCAATTGTAATAGGTAATGTGATCATACCAAGTGATTTTTTCCCTACATTATCAAACCCATGAATAGATAAAGAATCAGGTTGAATTTGGCTTTTGTCTACTCTGATATTTTCAGGAAGGTTTACACTACACACATTAAGTGTCGAACCATTATCAATCAGAGTTCATTTTGTCCTCCACATATTAATCTTAGCTATTATCATGAAGGAATCATTTTTTTTTTGCACTTCTAAAGGAGGGTTCTCACTTTGGTAGAAAGCAATGTTAGCATTCATTCCTTGAATTAGGGTTGCTATATCATTCATGTTTGCACTAGGGGGAACCAAAAATTGTTGCAATGCATTTTGGAGCACGCTATGATGACTAGCTGAGGCTTGAATAAGGTCCCATAAGGATGTCTTAGTAGGAGTATTCTTAAGTTGTTCAACAAGATCATGCTCCTTTCCACTTTGTAGAGGAAAATGAGGAACACTAAGCAAGATAGATTGAGGTAATGGTCTGAGGTGCTATTACAATATTGTGTCTCACTTTTGGGATATTCTTATTTTTTCCTAAAATCACTATATTTAGAAAAAAGGTATGTGTAGGATTATGATGGGCCAAAAAGTGGCAATATGATGGGTATTTGTAGGGTATGTGGCTGACAACTTTTTTTTTACCCTAAATTGATGAAATGAAAAGGGTTTTTAAAGAATATTCTCAAATTTCCACCAATGTAAATTATGCTTTACTTTGAATTTAATAAATAATTATTATACATTTTCTATTTGGAATACAAGTAAAGTCATAATTGACAGGTTGATTGAAAAACATCTATAGCTTTCAAACAGTATCACACTTTTTGAATCCAAAACATGTGTCAAATTCTATGCTTTGATACTATAGGATTAAAAAAAATAAAATTATTTCATGAAGTTTTGACCAAGTTAAGGTGGTCAGAAATACGGGTTTCTATATTTTTTAAAATTTGTAATAAAAAATTCATAATTAATTATTTACTTGGAAAAATATTACCAAAAAATATGCATCACATCAGGACATGAGTCCTCTACTTATATCTAAAATCTTATAAAAAAATATTATCATTTTATTATGGTTAGGGTGGTCAGACAAACACCTACTTCTTATTTTTCCCTGAAATTTAAGTACTACTGCATTGAAATTTTAAATTTTCACCAAATAGATTTTTTATTTTTTTAAGTAAACCTAGTAGTTTAGAAACTACATTCAATTTTCTACAAATTTATTCTTACATATTTTTGAAATAATATAGATAATGTATTCGAATTTTTACATCAAGTTTCCTAACTCTGATTTTCTAACTTTTTTGCCACTTAAGGGCCTCTTTTTTCCATGATGATCCTGCACATACCCAAAATTAATGATTTAAGTCTTGAGAGGTTCCATCTAAATGGTTTTAATTGAAGAGGGATATATAAGACCCCCTTAGATCAAACCCACTTGGATAGAACCCCTATAGTATTAAATCACACCCACAATGGAGTCTCCTTCACAGCTATCAAAATGGTAGAAAAAAAACAACTTTTTCTTTACCTTTTGTGGGATTAAATAACATAATTTAAAAATTATAATTTTCAATATTGTAGCCCTTGAAACTAGCTTTCCAACAAGTATAGGTTTGATATATTTTCATTTTACCATGTGTTTTATTTTCATTTATTACTAAACATAGGTTTTTCTTTGAACATCAAGCTCTTTGTTGTGTAGAGGTGGAAAAATAGTAAACCATTGTAAAAAAAATTCAAAAATACCCATTCCCTAGATATTTATTTCCTTGTTTCACACAAAAAATAAAAAATGGATTTCAACATATACACAAAAAGTTATGTTATATGACACACACATATGTCCAAATTATAGTTGTGTCATAGAAAAATGACCCCTTGTCATTTTCATGGGCTTTTAGGTCTTGTTTCATGGTGTTAGAACTATGTTGCTCTAATTTGATATTGTAACATGGATTGAAAATGCTTATTTAGGTACTAAAACTCAAAGAATGACATCTTGTGAAGATGTTGTAAGACATTTCTACATTCTTCTAGACTCTTCATGTTGTTAGCTCTCTTTTCCCAAAAGGAATTAGCAAAATACTTTTATTTGGGTCAAAAAGTGTTGTCTGTACATGTACTTGATATGGTTAAAAAATAGGAACTTTTAAAAAGTGGTTTTTATAGATCCCTATCAAATTTCTATAATATGAGTATTTGAATAATTTACATATTTGGAAACTAGATTCAAAATCCTAAATTTCATAGTACTCACATTTTTAAAGATTCATTGTGTAAGTGCCTCAAATTTTCAGTTGAAGTGTGACAAATTCTAAAAAACAGCAAAAACACTTCCACTTTTTGAGCTTTTTGTGTACCCAAATTCTTGCATTAGCCCCCATCAACCATGGTAATGCTTATACAGTGTTTTTTAGTGATTTTGTCCTTGACGATAAACTTTTAGCAAAAAAATTTCCAAGGACCCTAAAAGAGACTGCATTAGAATGGTTTTCCAACTTGCCCAATCATTTCATCTATTCATTCAATTAATTGGTGGATTCTTTCATTAGAAACTTCCAAGTTCGTATGACACCTAAGAAGATAATGGAAAACCTTATGAGATGTAGACAAAATACAGATGAAAAAGTGATAGATTTCATCTCACATTACCAATCCTTATATGCTCAAATTGATGTTAAGATTCTCAATGCACATCTGAAAAATATGCTTATCAAAAAATTGCACACCAACCTTTAGGATAAACTCACCATGATGAAATTCCCTTCATTTAGGAATTTATGTACAACCTTATGTGACTATCAAAATTCAGTTTCAAGTCATGATTCAAAATCCACTTCCAGCCGATTTGGAAAACTAGAACACACCATCATTTAGATCATTGCATTTAGTCATACTTTATTCATACATTCCTTAATTTGGGTGAACCACCTATATTTTGGGTGTGGGATCTATCTCTTTCCACTAGGTGAAAGACCCTAATTGAGTAAAAGAGAGTTATACCATTCCACCACCACAAATTCTATGGTTCATTTTGGTGAACCTACTTTTCAAACATCTTATTTTCTGATTTGGAGTCCATTTTCATCCTATTCCTAGCTTGCATTGGATTTGTATTAGAGTTGCATTGGTTAATTTTCATCTCGGGTTTCAAATTTTTGCATTAGTAAAAAGCTCATTTAGCTTGCATTTTCACATACATTTCCTTGAATGTTTTTGAAATTCTGCATCTACATCTTAGGTATGCATCATACAACATCAAAAGAATCAAAACAAACTAAAAACTTCTAATTTTTTTGAAAAAAACCCTTACCGGGACTCATTTTCCAAGTTGGGAAAATCAGTCCCTATCTAGATTTTTTAACTATCTATTACAGCATTATAAACCTCATTTATGTGCTTCCTAAGCCTCATAGTATTATATACTATAAGTTTGGAAAGTTTCTGCAACATTTTTTCTTTGCATTTAGGTGAAAAACATCAATTTATGGTAGTCATTTCAAATACAAGTCTCCTTCGATCCTAAAATGCTCACATTTCTTACATTTTGCATAACATTGACAAAATTAATTTTTTCTTTTGTATACACAATGTTTCTATTCATACAACTTTGCATAAGTTTGATAAAAGTGCTTTTCATTCTTGCATATATTGGATAAGGACCATGTTTTGCATCTTTGTACATACATTGTTTATATTGTTGAAACATTGCATGAAATGGTTACAAGTGCTTTTTTATTTTTTTGCAAACAATGCTAGTGTCTTACATAACTAGACATATTAAGAAAAAATCCCTATCTTATCCCTCTAAGAGTTCTTTTGTGACAGAGAATACAACCTTGGACATTCCTAATGATCATATTTGTTCTTCTCCTAATATCTCTCCTCTTAGTGAAGCAAATATTTTGGTGTTAGAAGAACCAATTAATGAGAGTTTTGAGAATCCTAGTTGTTTCTTTCCTCTTACCTCTTTTTGTGGACAAGATAACACAACCATAGGTAACCATGACACTAACATTTGTTTCTCTCCTAGTATCTCTCCTTGTTGTGAAGACAATACTTTGATGTTAGAAAACCTATTTTGTGAAGGTCATGAGAATCTTAGTTGTTACCCTTCCCCTTAAAGAAACCATTGTTAAGCATGACAATTCAACCCTTGATCATTCCCCTACCTGTTATAAAGTCATTTTAGAAGAACCAATCCATGAGTGTCAAGAACATTTGGTTTTTTGTTCTCCTAAAAACCCTCCTCCTAGGGAGGATATCATGATGCAAGCCAAGGATAACTCTCACTTGCTAAGAGATGTTAACATTATTCAACCTCAACTCATTCTTTATCCTCCTTCACAAAAAACTCAAACTCAAACCAAACCTAAACTTTTCCTTTACCCACCTAAAAATAATGTATCGCAATAGTCGAGTCATAATACCATAGCTCATACATATAACACTCGAAACAATCTACAGGTATAACAACCAACCACAACATCCCTACCCTTGCCTAACCCTATCATCCCTATGTCCATCTTACTAGGACCTCCTAGTGGAAAGGAGTACAATCTTGTCAAAAAACTAAAGAATAATCCTACTAAGATATCATTATGGGACCTCATTCAAGTCTCACCTCATTATCACAACATGATTCAAAATTCTTTGCAACAAGTTCCTATCCATTCTAACATGCAAATAAATGATCTAGTAGCCATGATTCAAACCATCAATGTTGACATTGTTTTCCACCAAAGTGAGTTCACTCCTTTGGATGTGCAAAACCAAAATGAAGCTTTCATGATAATCACTCAATCCAAATGAAAAGGGGTTAAGATAACTCTTGTAGATACTAGCTCCACTCTTAATGTGTGTGGAGTGAACCTTCTTGATTGACTAGGTGTTGATAAATCCAACATTTGACCCAATCCTTTATCCATCAAGGGATTTGACAATGTAAGTAAACAACCACTTGGTGTGATCACTTTACATATTACAATTGGAGTGACCACATTAGAAACACCAATCCATGTTTTTGATAAAAGGGATAAACGGGTTTTATAGGGACCCGAAACCACAAAGTAACATTACAAACAAAGACCAAAAAAAAGGTCCAAAAGACAAAAAGGCTACCAAAGAGATAAAAACCAGCTAAAACTGGCAGCCACAAAAAGCCGCAAAAAAGCCATTAGAAGGCCAGCAGACAGACAAACCAGGGCCCAACCACAACTAATCCATAGTCTTCAGGAGCTCGTCAGCAACCGCTTCCAGGTCCACCATATCCTGGACCCCCTCCATGAAAATTTGAGTCATATTTGAGGTAGACAGGGCTTTTCTTTTCATACTCGATCTAGTGTGCCTAGAAATCCCCACGTCCTCATCTTGGTCTTTCTCCTTATCTAAGTCAACAATCAATGCTCCTTTCTAGGTTTTCTCCACTCTTTTAGTCATGGCTTTGATGATTAATGAATTATGTTTGGCTATTCTGCAATTTTGATCAACAATTTTTTTCATGGTTCCTTTAATTTTATCAAGATCATTTTCAACAGTACTGTCCTTTTGCATGCTATCCTTCACAAAGGTATTCTTCTCCACCTCGAGCTATATTTGCCCAGCAAATTTGGCTTCAATTTCCCCCAACTTACTATGAAGAGATAGATTCTTGGTCTTCAACTCACTGATTTCATAAAATAACCATTTGGCAGATTTAAATTGATCCTCAGAGTATCTCTTGGCAGTTCCAACAAAGTCATAAGGGGGGTCACTATCAGAATTGACACAAAAATTCACCGACTCCGCACCTCTGGGAGGGCTACAATTCTCCTTTTGAACATTCTGAGGGGAGTGGGGACCCTCAAGACTGACCTCGACCACTTTAGCAAAAACAACAGGAGATTCTTCAGGATAGGAAACTAACTTGTTAGCCGAAGAACTAGAGCCTGCCAATATAGCATTAGGGTTAGTGCGGCCAGGAGCAGGAACAGAGCAGGCACCAGAAGGCCAGGGGGAGCAGCCAGAGGCAAAAGGGAGGGGTAGGGGAAGCAAGGAGAGCTTAACACGGCCATAAGTAACTTTAGTCCTAGATATACTAGGCTTAGTATCGTCCTCATTAGGATCGGAAGGGGCTAGAGGGTTTGAGAGGGCAGGCATATTCTGAAAGTGCTCATAAATGAGCCTTAAAAGACTTGTGTGAAGAATTGAGTATCTTTTGGGGCTCCTACTGTGGTTTGTAAAGCTATTTCTCAGGGAACATAGCAAAAATAAAGGGATGGAAACACGCACCTTATGCTGGAAGTGATTGAGCAACACGAAGTGGTAACCATAAACCCTAGTGAAGCGGTCGTCAAGAGTGATGTACTCCATGATAACCCTTAGCACTTTTCTCCATAAAGATTTTATGGTGTCCGCTTCATAGTAATTGTTTGAAATCTTAACAAGTTTATGCTTCTCCATTTCAGTCTTAGGGAACCTCATCACAGCTTCATCAGAGAATTTCCTGTCTCTAAAAAATTTATGCTCTTCAATTGGGACACTAGTAACCTCGGTAATCAAAGCTTCATCAATCTGAACTTTCCTCCCAAAGAGGAAGACCTCCCCATTGTTCCAGCTTTTCTCAAAGAAATCAGTAATCTCATCTTGAGGGCCGTGGAGTTTCTCAATGAACGGAAGTAAGCCACCAATTCTTATTTTACTCCACACTTTAATGTTCTTGGTGTGTGACTCGAAACTGGTAGGTTCGACTCTCTTCCATTCCCCACCCATTTTTGAAATCTCGGTGCAAATACTGTTGCAAGTGGAGAACCTGTTCCAGATAGTTCCTTTGCTTCGCAGGACCCACAAAGTGTGCCAAGGTAAATAATTACTCCGACGGATACTCTCAACCCCATGTAGTCTACTTATTTTGTAAGTCATGACTCGTACCTTCATCATTATTACAAGAAGCCACCACTTTTCCATTCACCGCATCAAGCACCATTAAAGCTTGAACATTAGAATAGAGGTCAATCCTTTTGTGCCATGTGAGGATTTTATCACTCTTAACTCCCTCATTAGCAAAAAAATCTGCAACTGCATTCGACTCGCGATAAGCATGAGTGATTTTAATTCTATCAAACTTACTAAGTAATAACTTAGCATCTTCAATCTAGTTTTTAATAGACCATGCAAGCTGGGACCTACCACAAAGGCTGCCTATTATATTTTTTGAATCACCTTCAAGCCATAAATATACATTTAATTTCCATTGCTAGGTTGATTATGTAATAAGCACCTGTCGCTTCTGCCACATGATTTTTTTGGACCCCTAAAGGGGTGGCAATAGCTCCCATAAAGTTACCTATCGAGTCCCTTAGGACCCCACCACACCTAGCCTTCCCCGGATTTCCTTTGGCCGCATAATCGAAGTTGGCTTTGGCCCAACCATCCATAGGAAAACTCCAGCAAACTCCCTTCCTAGACTTTTTGGCCGGATTTGGACCATTGAAAATATCCCGTTTAATTCTCCATTCCCTAGCAATCCGGTTGTCATAAGGAGAGCAAACCACAGCCTCAAAGTTTCCCTCCCTGAAGGGAACAACAGAGAAGTTCTCTTTAATCATCCTAAGAATTCTTTCAAACATAACTTCCTCCAACAACTCCTTATCCCTGAAGATCATGTGGTTTCTCTCTTTCCAAATTCCCCACGCCACATGGGGGATCAAGAAAGCCCATAGTTTTTTTATAAAGGGGTTGAGAGAAGGGACTTTCCATTGAACAAAAAATTCTTCAACTGACTCCGGAGGGACCCAAGAAAAATGCCAACATTTCAGAAGCTTATCCCAAACCAGAGAGGAGAAAGGATAGTGGATAAAGAGGTGGTTAACCGATTTGGCCTCGCTTTTACAGAGGTAGCATCTATTGGGGAGAAAAAAACCTCTTTTGTAAAGATTATCAATAGTTAGCACTTTATTTTGGAGCAAGGACCAAAAAAAGATGTTAACCTTAGGTAAGAGATGCTTAGTCCAAGCATGTGACCATAGAGGGGGGGATTAAGAGCATGTGGGAGCTGGGAAAAAGTGGAAGAAACAGAAAAACACCTAGAAGGTTCATACTTCTAGATAAGACTATCCTCCTAATTCAGGCAAAGTCTAACAGCATTCAAAGAGAAGTAAATAGAGACCAAAGGTTTATCAGGGGGAGATTGACCCACTTACCATCCCTCCAGTAATCTTTAACAAAGAGGCCATAAGTGTCTTTGCAAAAATCAGCCCATCTACTGAGATTCTCGTCCTCAGTTAGAGGTTCATTGCGTAACCAACAGTCATCCCAAAATTTGATTTGGTTACCATTGTGAACCTGCCATTTCAATCCCAATTCCACCACCTTAATCCCGTCAATCATATAGTTCCAGAAACTTGATCCTTTCGGGAGAAGAGGATTCTCAATAAGATCCTCGAGGGAATTGTTATTCTGCAAATACTTGCTTTTAATTATTTCACTCCATTCCCCAGAGGAAAAGAATAGTCTCCATATCTATTTAGCTAGGAGTGATTTGTTCAGCAGTCTAATTTTTCTTAGCCCAAGGCCTCCATCCTTTTTTGATTTGCAAACTAGGTCCCAACCAACAAGAGGCATTCTTTTTCTTTCTTTGACTCCTGACCAATCCATGTTATTCCTAAAGATCTTACATATAACCTTCTCTTAGGTTGACCATGGATTCATGCAATGAATGGTGTGCTTTCTACTCTTCATCACAAAATGAAATACATATACAACAAAAATTTGTACACACTTGAAGCTGAACCTCATCCAAACAATTGTTTGAACATTGATAAAAATAGAGAAAATCCCTTGAACACATTAACACCAACCACACAAGTGGAACCCGCACAACAGAAAGGAAAACAACAACATATTGAACATGTCATGATGCTATTAGAAGATGAGCGGGGTTCCTTAGATTTAAAGCATGACTTCAAGGGTGAGTACAAGATCATATACAAAGACTTTAGCAAGGGACAAGAAATTGCAGTCATGGCAACACAAAAATTGGACAACTCTTCACAAGCATCCACCTCAACCACTTTAGAACAACAAACATCAAGTTACACAACAACCTTTGATGAACTTAATGATGAACAACCATCGAATTAAAAACCAATGAAGAATCTTTATGGAAAAGGTTATGAAATAATGAAACAACTTGGATATAGTGGAATAGGATGTGGTGCTTGAGAACAAGGTATTTGCAACCCTATAGAGACTAACACACAACAAAAAACTCATGGTCTTGGTTATTGTCCATTGATAGAAGTAATCAAGGCATCCCTTAACTTCAATACTATCACAAAACATCCTTCTAAGAGTTCTTTTACGAAAGATCATAAGGCATGACATGAATAGGATTTTGCAAAATAACCACCCCAACCATAATAGGAAAAGTGATTACACCGATTGGTTGCTTAGTTGCATTATCAAATCCTTGAATAGAGACAAAATCAAGTATTATTTGTGACTTGTCAACATGTAATCAATCAAGGAGACTCACACTACACACATTAAGGGAAAAGCCATTACCTATGAGAGTGTGTTTGATATCTCTATGATTGAATCAAGCAATTATCATAAAGGAATCATGTTTTATATGAAAATCCAAAGGAGGAAGCTCATATTGATGGAAAGTAATGTCAAGATTCTTTTTGTGGATGAGAGTTTCCACATAATTCAAAGTTGTACTAGGAGGAATCGTGATTTTTTTTAAGGTTGTTTGAAGAATGTTGTAATTTGGTGAGTTTTGAAGTAAATCCAAAAGGAAAATATTTGCAAGAGTATTCTTTAATTGTTCACCAAGATCATACTCATTTGTGTGTGGGCTATAGTGAGGAGCACTAGCCGTATTGGGTAAAGTTAAAGAGGGTGGGATTAGTTGTGGTGGTTGCAAATGATTTTGAGTATTATATGTATGATTAAAAATATTATAACTTGATTATTTCCACACATTAATTTGAGGTGGATCGAGGGTGAAGTGAGGTTTATCGGAAGGGTGAAGTGGATGTGAAGGTGGGTAAAGTGTGTAGGGAGGTTTATTGGATGGTGGGTAAAGGGTGTATTGAGGTTGAATATTGTTAACATCCCATAACAAGTGAGATTGTTCATTGTCTTTGAAGGGCATGCTATCTTTGTGTTGGATCATAATATCCTCCCTAGAAGGAGATTTCATAGGAGAACAAAAAACATGTTCATGAAAATTAAGGTTTGGTTCATCTAAAATAACTTCATCACAACCAAGGGAATTATGAATGGTTGAATGTGTCTGATTATTGATAATGAGGTGATTAGGGGAAGACTTTATGCAATCATTTAGTGTTTGTAATGTCTAATTCTCTTGTTCCATATTATCTACCTTACTAGGAGAGCTTGTAATATATTCATCTCAGCTTGAAAAGTACAAAGTAGCTTTAGCACAAGTGGGAGAGGCATCAAGAGTAGAAAAAGCATCACATTCTTATTGTTCAATGATTGGATCCACTTGATTAAGTATGTGTTATTGGATGAGGGAAACATTAGGAAAGGGAGCAAGGATATTCTCATAATTATCTTTGATTACCTCCCTTTTTCCAATAATATCTTCCAAAATAGGGGAATAAAAACAAAGAGGATTGTCATAAGTCTTAAATATTTGAGTATCTAACTTGTTAACATATCCTCCTCAAAAATAATGTGATTGCCATGATTAATCACAAAAATATTCTCACAAATAGGGGAGGTGTTGGGAGATGAATCTATGGTCTCATCATGTTTTGTTTTGTGATCGTTGTGATTACCTAGTGTGATGTCCTCTTCTATAGTAATGTTATGCCTAATAGGAGAGCTAAAAGGAGAGAAACAACTCAGATTGTCACAACTCTCATCAATTGGTCCTTCTAGCACTAAAATATCTACTTCACAAGGGTAAGAGATAATAGGAGAAGAAAAAATGTAAATGTTATGATTATCCAAGGTTTCTTTCACTAAACTAACCTCATCCACAAAAGGGGAACTAGAAGAGGGATCTATGATGAACAAAAAGAGCTCAGGGAAAGGACCTCATATTCATATGCTTTTAACAAAAGTTGCTTACAACATGCAATAATATCTAAAAAGAGAATATGCAAGATAAGAACTATAGAAATTTTTAATGAAAAGATGGTGAAATGATTAATCTACAATATTGAAATGTAACAATGCTAAAGCAAAGATGCAAATGGAGAATAATGTTTCATATTTCAAAGGTGACAATTGACTGAGTATGATATGTACCAAGATGAGAATGCAAACTTGAAATGGAATCCATGCATGAAATGAGCTAATTAAGGATAGATTTTATGAAATTCATGCTATAGAAATGCAATTGACTGATATATACAAGATAAGGCACCAATTAGAAGCCTAAAAACAATTTTTTGAGTTTCGTACAATGCTATTTTAGGGGTTAAAAGCTAGGACTAATTCGCCTAGGATGGTGAATGAGTCCCAGTATGTAATTTTTTCAAAAATTTTAGAAATTTTTGATTGATTTTGATCCTTTCTAAGTGCTATGATGCAGACCTAATTGAAAAATGTAGAATTTTAGAGAATATAAAGGAATTTAAATCCCAATAATGCAACCTAAATGCACTTTTTATTAATGCAAAATTTAACACCTAGCATGCAAATGAATTATTCAAACCCTAATGTAAGCTAGATCTATGATGATGGAATCAAGATAAAAAAGAGAAGTATTCAAAACATAGGTTCACCAAAATGAAATGAAGGATTTTGGTACCCAAATCCTTCCTTGCTCTTTTAGGGTTTTCCATGTAATAGGGGAAAGATGGACCAAAATACACTTTGTTTCAATCAAGATTAATGTAAGGATGGAAAGGATATTGATGTGAAGTGTGTGTAGATGTCTTTGAATGCTTACAAATTCAAATAAATGAATATAAACTAATCTAATGAAAGATGTTGAAAAAAACAATGTTGATTGCGAAATATGAACTAGAAACCTAAACAAATGAAAACACAAATTGATGAAACCGAACAGAGTGCACTTGGAGGTAGATTACTATTGCTGGAAGGTTCTAGAATGTTCCATAAGTCACTATTAATGGTCACTAGGACTGATTCTACATGCATGGCGAATCAATCCTACTTCTGATGAAAAGTCTAGGAAACAGGTTTCTAACTGTCATGAGCTAAATTCTAAAAAAATCACTTTTCAAGACTACAGATGGGACTCATTCACCAGTGGTGGTAAATTATTCCACCTACAGGAATCTACAAATTCAGGAGTTGATTCTGTGGAGCTAGATCTACACTTTTGCTTCCTACATGTGTATGCTTATGAAATTGTTAGATTTGGGTCTAAATGTGGCTTTTTGTTGATATTTTAACTTGAATGATGAATGGATCACTTGAATAAATTTGAAACTCTATCCTCAATGATTTCCAAACTTCCAAGAGACCTAAATCTATAAACACACAAGAAGAAAAGAAGAAATGTTGATTGCTAGTGCATGGGGGTTTACCTTGGTCAAACCCCGTTTAGATAATTAAACCAAAATGATGAAAGAAAGGAATGAAACATGCAACAATGGAATATATTACATTTTCGTGATGTTTGATCTTGAAATTCTATAGCACAATATGAAGATTCAACCCTTGAATGTCTTTAGAAGCCTTTTTGATATCTTGCAATGATAAACCCTAATTTTCTTCACTTAAGATGAAAAATTTGTGGATGAAGGAATGATGAGAGATAATAGAAGGATAAGAGATGTGAAATGAGGAGAAGAACACATATTTATACACTCATGTTCCTTAGTAACCCATTAATACCTCATCACAGGCCAACGTGAAGCAAAATTAAACTCAAAATTCACTTTTTTTCTTACTCAAAGGTCAAAATGGGGCCAAATGGGACTCATTCACCACACATGGTGAATGGGTCCTATCTAGATGGGAGTGATTCTCCATGCATGGTGAATGGGTCCCACAAGGGCTATTTTGACAGCTCAGATGGCAAGGAATAAGGAAATAAGGTCTAAAATGCAACCTTGTCAGGTGTTTGATCAATTTAAGCCTCAGGATGCAAAATATGGATTAATATGGGACTATTAGTGATTATGTAAATGTAAGAAAGAAATTGGGACACAAAAATCAATGTGAAAGTGTGATTGAGTACACTTTACAACACTAAATTGAGGTCCACATAGCCTAGAAAGGCACAAGAACCAATGTGAATGTGCAAGACACATTATATCACTAGTTTAACATTAAGTTTAATTCACAAGCCTTCTAGATTGATGTGAAGATTTATGAAACACATTTTATAATGTTGAACTTGGGAGAAATAGGTTAATTACGTCTAGAAAAGCATGAAAGCATCTTACAACACTTTACAACACCTTTACAAGACATCATTAAAAGCATGTTATTCAATTTACAAGGGTCCAAGACCTAGTATGGATGGATAAAATGCCTCACAACACTAGATTAAGACCACATTAAGTAAAATTTGTCTTGAATTAATCCTGGGTATGTGCAGGATCATGATGGGCCAAAAGGTGGCAATATGATGGGTATGTGGCTGATGACTATTTTTTACCCAAGATTAATGAAATGAAAATGGTTTTTAAAGGAGATTCTTAGCTTTCCACATATATATATTATGCTTTAATTTGAATTTAGTAAGTAATTATTATTCATTTTCTATTCAAATTATGACTAAAGTCCTGATTGATAGGATGATTGAAAAACATTTATAGCTTTCAAACAGTATCACTTTTTTTGAATCCAAAACATGTGTCACATTCTATGCTTCGCATACTATAGTATTAAAAAAATAAAAATTGAATTTCATGAAGTTTTGACCAAGTTAAGGTGGTCAAACATATGAGTTTTTATATTTTAAAAAAATTGTAATAAAAAATTCATAATTAATTATTTACTTAGAAAAAAATTACAAAAAAGTATGCATCACATCGGGGCATGAGTCCTCTACTTATATCTAAAATATTATAAGAAAATATTATCATTTGATTGTGGTTAGGGTGGTCAAACAGACGCCTACTTCTTATTTTTTCCCTTAAATTTAAGTACCACTACATTGAAATTTTAAATTTTCACCAAATAGATTTAAAAAAAAAAAAAAACATACCTAGTAGTTTAGAAACTACATTCAATTTTCTACATATTCTATTCTTACAAATTTTTGAATTAATATAGATAACTTATTCAAATTTTTACGTCAAATTGCCTAACTCTGATTTTTCTAAATTTTTTGCCACTTAAGGGCCTGTTTTTTCCATGATGATCCTGCACATACCCTCCTATGTCAAGAAAAGGTTCCTTTTTCCTATGGCACAACCTTGAGTTGTTTGTTGTGTGATAATATTGATAGGGTTTCAAATACCTTGTTCTCGAGCACCACATCCCTTTCCACAATACCCAATTTGTTTCATGAGGTCATAACCTTTTCCATAAAGTGTCTTCATTGCTTTTGGATCAAGTGATTGTTTTTTATTGTGTTTATTTTCTTGCATAGATGGTTGAGAAGATTGTGTAGAATTTTATGTTGTCATGATGGTTGGTTGTTCATGTTTCTCATCTTTCTTTTGTGTGATTATTTATTTGCCCATAAATGAAGGTGTGAATTCTAAGAATCCCTAATCATTACCAAATAATTTAGATGGTGATTCCTCATCGTTGTGTTCAATTTCAAGAGGATATATGTTGGATGTTGGAATTAATGTTTTTAGAGGATTTGTAGCTCCTTTTTCAAGGTGCAAGAAAATTTTAGGCTCAAGGTCTATTTAAACTTGATAAATGTTATTGTTATAGACATATTTCATGATACGATGAAGGGTTCAAGGCACTACATTCATTTCATGTTCATCCATGGTCTACCTAAAAGAAAATTATATGAAAGATCATAAGGCATGACATGAATAGGAGTTTTCAAAGTAGCCACCCCAACCATAATAGGCAAAGTAGTTACACAGAGTGATTGCTTTGTTTTATTATCAAATCCTTGAATAGATACGAAATTAGGTATTATTTGTGACTTACCAATGTGCTATCTATCAAGGAGATTCACACTACAAACATTAAGGGTAGAACAATTATCGACAAGGGTTCTTTTGATACCGATGCAAATGAATTGAGTAATTATCATAAAAGCTTCATTTTTTTTTTGCAACTCTAAAGGAGGGAGCTCATGTTGATGGAAAGTAATGTCTAGATTAACTTGGTTTATTCCATAGATTAAATCTACCACATCATTCAGAGTTGTACCAGGAGGAACTGCAAGTTGTTGTAAGACTATTTGAATAATAGTGTGGTAATTTGGTGGGTTTTGAAATAAATACCTAAACCATAGATTTTTGGGACTAGGAATGGTAAGTCTCTTTTGTTCAATTAGGATCTTTCATCTAATGAAAAGATATAGAACCCACACTGAAAATCTAGGTGGTTCACTCAAATTATACACTATATGATGTTTTTTTATACTAAATGGAATAACATACATTCAACTAATTGATAAAATTGATGGATTAAGAATGTAAAACTATTGAAATGCAACTTGTTTGAAAACACATTGTGTTATGTAGAAATGAACTAGAAATGAATGCAAAACTTAACAAAAATGAACCAAACTAAAAGTGTGCACCTGAGATGCTTATGGAGATTGGAGATGGCATTTTAAATGCTAATGATGCTAGTCTTTAGGCTTGGTGGGACTCATTCACCATTCTTGACGAATTAGTCCCAATTCTACAAAATTGAGCTGAAACCTATTTTTGACAAAAGGGTATCTAAAAATGTAGAAAACTGAAAATTGATGTTGGATTGGGACTCATTCACCACCCATGGAAAATGAGTCCACTTTTGATCTACACTTTGATTCTCTACAAGTGTCTACTTCTAAAACTCTGATTTATGGGTTTGAAATTGAGTTTTTGTTGATATTTTCACTTCATCAATGAAGAGAAGACCTAAACAACTTTTCAACTTGATTCTTAGTGATTCCCAAGCTACCAAAAGTCCTAAATCTACAAACACACAAGGAAAAAGAGAGATATTTTGAATGTTAGGGCATGGGGTTTTTCCTTGATCAAACCACTTTTAGGTAATTAAACCAAAATGATGAAAAAATGTAATGGAACATGTAATAATGGAGTTGATTACCTTTCCATGATGTTTGATCTTGAAATTTTGCAACAAAACATGAAGGATCTACCCTTGAATGTTATAAATTTGATCTTAAATGACTTGTAATGTTAAAACCCTAAGTTTATTGACTTGAGATAGATTGGTGGAAGAATGATGAAGAATGAAGGTGAAAATGAGTTAAAAGAATTATATTTATATTAATTTCACCTTATTATCTGGTTAATACCTCATCAAATTCTGACATGAAGTAATATTAAACTTAATTTTCACTATTTTCCACTCAAAGGTCAAAATTGGGCCAAAAGGGACTCATTGACCACACATGGTGAATGGGTCCCACCTAGATGGGGTTGATTCACCATGCATGGAGAATGGGTCCCACTTAGATGGGAATAATTCACCATGCATGGTGAATGGGTCCTATAGGGGCCATTTTGATAGCTAAGAAGCCAGGAGATAAGGAAACAAGGTCTAAATTGTAACTTTGTTGGATATTTGATCAATTTAAGCCTTGGGAAGCACAATATGGGTTAGTAGGGGCTTATTAATGATTATTTTAATGTCAAATAGGGATTGGTACATAGAATTCAATGTGAAAGTGTGATTAAATACAATTTAAAACACTAAAATGAGGCCCACTTAGCCTAGGAAGGCACAAGAACCCATGTGAATATGTAAGACACATTACAACACTAGTTTAACATTAAGTTTATCTTACAAGCCTTTTAAGTTGATGTGATAATGTTATTAAACATATTTTATAATGTTGAATTAGGGATAAATAGGTTTATTAAGTATAGAAAAGTGTGAAAGCATCTTACAACACTTTACAACACATTTACAAGGCATCCTTAAAAGCATGTTATTCAATTTATAAGGATCTGAGACCTAGTGTGGATGCATAAAATGCCTCACAACACCTAAATCAAGGCCTCATTATGTCTAGTTTATCATGAATTAATCTCATGTCAAGAAAAGGGTACCTTTTTCTGTAACACATTTAACCCCCACTTTAGTGAGAGGATGAACTTGCTTCAAACTCACACTGAACTAGACATTCAAGAGAGATCCAAGTGTATAGATGCAGGTGAAAAAGAATGAAAAAGATAAGAAGAGGTTGTAAAAGCCCCTAGGATCCAATATCCCAATGGAAAGAACTAGGAAGATGAAAGTGAAAGGGGGTGGATCAAGATTCAATCTTTTGTCCAACTAGTTGTGGATCAAATCTAGGATGTTTGTTTAGAAAAATAAATGTATACTCACTCTAGGCTGACAAAAATTCTTGGTTGTCTTCTGGGTGAGAAGGCCAAAGGGTGAAGTACATATGCTAGTTTTAATTCACTCAAAAATACATAGGTGGCTATGGGGAAAGTTGTGCCATTGGATGGGCTTCCCACTCAACCATATCAAAGTTATACTTCTTGATAACTTTAACAAGGTGCCACTAGGGAAAATGATTTTCAAGCTCTATGAGGTAAGCAAAACTTTGTATGCTTGACACTCATAGACATTGTTAATGCAAGATAGTGCAAGGTTTTTTCAAAGGGATTTTTCTTTGTTCATGCAATGTCTCATCTTAAGGAACATCATGCTAAATGTCTCCAAGAGAGGAAAAGTGAAAATGCTCTCATCTTCTTTCCAAGTGAGGAAAAATGGAAGGTATAATCCTAGGAAACATTGTTCCTAATGTTTCCAAGAGAGGGAATCAGAAGAAAAAGAGAATCGCACAATAAAATGTAAGCGATGATGTATGCCCCCACTTTAAAGAAGATGTGAGCACCAATACTATAAGCAATTTCTTTGAAATATAAGAAGAGGACATGAGATCTTACTCATAAATCTCTATTCCAAGTGATATGTTTTTGAGAAACTACATCATGAGAAGGGAAGTATGTCATATGCGAGCCAACTAAAGGTATGTAGTCCACATCCCAAGCTTGCTCTTATGTATTCATGAAAGGTTAATTAATAACCAAAGGAGGCAACCACAAGTGACATACAAGGGAAATGATATCAAACCCCCTTGTACCCACTTAGTACAGGAAAAGGGTGAGCCAAAATGATTGATGAAATGTAGGTGAGAGTGAAAATTGATATCAATTATAGGAATTAAGTGTGCCCATAAAGGCAAGCATACCAAACTCCCAAAATTGTTGAAGTTTACGACTCAAAGCTTTACATTCATTAGTGGGAAGTCTTATAATAACATTTCTTTCAAGTTCAAGGGGGAAGAGATATCAAGGGATCTTGGAGGAGTCTCAACAAGATACCATCTTGATTAATGGTAGAAGTTATTATCATGGTTGGTGTCAAAGATACATTTTTCTTAGACGTAGATGTCATACTTACACAATTTTCTCTAGATTGTGAGATTTTGTTCTCTCTTATAGGAGGGAAAATCTATCGAATCATTGGTGTCTTGTGAGATGACATTGCCATTAAGCAAAGGTGTACTTGTTTGTTTTATGTTTGGTAAAGGATGATGTTCAAGACCACTAGTGTTGAGGATTTTAGGATGGATGACTATTAAGGATGATTTAGGAGTGTGTTGTGTGGGTTTTTTTATATTGAGTGAGGGTTTGGTGATCTCCATCATACAACAATAGCCAATACCATGAGTTGATTATTGTGTGATAGGATTGATAGGGTTGTGGATACCTTGCTCTCAAGCACCACATCCTTTTCCACTATACCCAAGTTTTTTCATGAGGTCATAACCTTTTCCATGAATCATCTTCAATACTTTTGGATCAGGTGATGGTTTGTTATTGTATTCATGAAAGGTTGTGTATGTTGTATTTTCTTGTGTAGATGGTTGAGAATATTTTGAAAAATTTTGAGTTGTCATGATGGTTGGTTGTTTGTGTTTCTCATCTTTCTTTTATTGTTCGTGTTGCCTAAAAGAAGATTATATGACAAATCATAAGGTATGACATGAATAGGAGTTTGCAAAGTAGTCACCCCAACTATAATAAGCAAAGTGATTATACCAAGTAGTTGTTTTGTTGTATTATCAAATCCTCTACTATATACGAAATTAGGTATTATTTGTGACTTCTCAACACACAATCTATCAAGGAGATTCACACTACACACATTAAGGGCATAACCATTATCAATAAGGGTTCACTTTATCCCTATTCGATTGTATTAAGCAATGATCATGAAAGATTTGTTTTGGTTTTGCAACTCTAAAGGAGGGAGCTCATGTTGATTTAAGGTAATGTATATATTATCTTGATTCATTCAGTGGATGAAAGATGCTATGTCATTTGAAGTTGTACTAGGAAGAACTGCAATTTTTTTTAAGGTAGTTTGAAGAATATTGTGGTAATTTGGTGTGTTTTGAAGTAAATCCCAAAGGGAAATATTTGTAGGAGTATTCTTTAGTTGTTCAACAAGGTAATAATCCTTTATGTGTGGGAGGTAATGAGGAGCACTAGGTGGATTGGGTAAAGGTAAAGAGTGTAGGGTTGGTTGCAGCAGTTGTAGATTATTTCAAGTTTTATATGTATTGTCAATGGTATTATAACTCAGTTGTTGTGACACATTAGTTTGAGGTGCGTAGAGGGTGAATTCAGGTTTGGTTTGAGGTGGACGATTATGGGATGGGGGATGAAAGATGAGTTGAGGTTGAATAATGTTAGCATCCCGTAATAAGTAAGAATCTTCATTTTCTTTGAAGGGCATAATATCATTAGTGCCAATGTTATCTTTGTCTTGGGTCATAATATCCTCCCTAGAAGCAGAGTTCTTAGGAGAACAACAAACCACATGTTTGTGACAATTAAAGTTTGGTTCATCCAAAATAACTTCATCATAATTAAGGGAGTTATTAATGGTTGAATGTGTTTGATAATTGATAGTGGGGAGCATTTCATAGCGTAAGAACTTATGAAAAGGAACAATAGGATCAAGAGACTAAACATAGCACAAAAGAGAGAGACAAGATGAGAGAATATGATGCCTGTATTCTCAATATGCATGAAGATGTACATGAAGATAGAAAATTACAAGTATCTACAAGGCTTTCTTATAAAGGAAATATAGGACACAATGAAGGGCCATGAATAAGATAAGTGTCCCAATCATGTGAAGGGTAGGTAGAGAGAAATATTAGAGAATTCCATGAAAGGTGGATCACCCACCTAAAGTGGAATTATCATGCCATGAAAAGTGGGAATAAAAAGGTGATAAGTAGATCACACCACAAAGAGTGTAATTTCTCCTACACACACCTCCCTAAGTGTCCAACTCATATCTCTCAATGTATGCACAAACCTAGATGCAAGATACAAATAACTAGGTGTCACAAGTGTAACCTCTAATGATATGCATTCCCTAAGTAAGCTTAAGTAGAGTGTAATAAGTAAAATACTTATTTACACCAACAATCCCCCTTAAGAGCAAGTGAGGGAATGAAGAATCAAGCTAACCAAGCAAGATAAGATGCAAGATGGGTCTTGGAAACTGAGCCATGTTAGGTACCCATGTACAAATGCAATGCAATCTCTCACAAGTGGAGTAAAGATAGAAAAACCCAGTGGGAAAAAACTACCCCCAAAAAGAGAGATGATATAAAAAGTCCTATGAACATAGCATTAGTAAGACAAAACCCCATGTGAGGAAAAAGTTCCCCCCCATACAAGAGAAGAAGAGAGACAAGGTATCCCCCCCTCAATGTACAATGTTAACCTATGGAAGATGCTCGAGAAGGAATGAAGAAGCTACTCCAAAACTATCAAACATCGTTCCTCCCCTTAGGAAGAACCAATACCAAAGGTGCATGAATGAAGTCTCCCCAATCCACAAGTGAAGAAGGAAGAACCCTCAAAATGTAAGGAGTCTTTGAAATCTTCTCAAATTTCCCTGTGTTGATGCTGAAAGATTCCTTTCCCAAACTATGTGAAGCTGCAATGGAAAGTGTAATGGTAATAGTGTAGTCGCTTCCTGGAACTTGTGAGAAACCCTTTGCAACATCACTCACATCTACTAAAAAAGACAACTCAAGATTTATGATGTAGGTATACCATACTCCAATGATGATGTCTCCTCAAGAGAGAAAGTGGCCTCCTCCAACTATTGTACAGCTACATCCACAATCACATCAACCTGAAGAGACTGATCATGTAGAGGATGGTCAAAGTGTTCCCACACAACAACTAAAGAAGAATCATGTTCATCAAAGAAAATATTTAAGTAATAAAATGTGCCTCCCAAATCTACAATGTAGGACTCTACAAACAAGCTACCAATGTCTGTCAAGTAGTCATCCCATGAAATTACTGCTAGAAGACAAGGTATACACTATTGCACTGAATCACAAGGAATTGAAACTGTTAGAACACAAGTATCATCAGGTACATCAACAATAGGCTCAAGAACCTCAGGAGTAGTGAGCACTCCAAGATTCAAGTAGCCATACTCATTCTCCTCAAGTGTGTCCATACTAGGGTGAACTAAATCATCAATAGGATCAAAATATGAGAAAGTATAGAATTGAGAATGATGATCAACCTCCGCAACTACAACAAGAGCCCTGCTATGCAAATCCTAAACAATGATAGAATCTAGTGTGAGCTCTACACTCTTTCCTCTACCACTAGCTGTAATCTGATAGATGGAAAGGATGTTCCTTGACAAAGTAGGCACACATAGAATATCATTAAATGCTCCACCTTCAATGTCAATAGACCTCTTCACACAAACTACCAATGAAGTGTTTTTTTCCATCAAAATGGTTGGTGATGAATAACAATCAAATGAAGAGAACATATCCTTGGAAGAATTCATATGATGTGAAGATCTTGAATCAAGGATCCACGTATCTGAATTGGAATCTGCAACTGCAAGAAATGCTTGCCCCTTATGTTTCTCATGTTGAGATGAAGAAGAAGGAGATGAGTTTGATGTTCTTGCCATGATAGTTGTACTTTTTCCCTTAGAAATATAAGTTGAAGGAGATGAGTCCTTCTCCTGATATGCATTTGGCAAGTTGATGTTCTTCTTCTTAAGGATGTTTTTCATCTCATCAATTTGCTTAACATGACAAAGATGCTCCTCATGACCAAAAATTTTGTGATATGAACATGTTGGTTTCTCCCTCTTGCTTGAATTGTTGTTCTTTGAAAAATGTGATTATGAGCCTTGTTGTGGAGTGGATTGTTTTTTCTCTCCTTGTGGCTTTGGTGAAGTTTTCTTTTGGCCTTTCCCTTTCCCTTTTCCTTGCTTGTTGTTCCCATGATTGACCACCAATTCTTTTGAAGTTGAAAACTTGAGAATGCCCATTTTCATCAACTTATTTTGCTCAAGAATCAAAAGATCTATGAGAGCCTCAAAAGATGGTGATTTAAATTTCTAATTGTCGATCTTTGAGTCTGAAAACTTGAAACAAAGGCTACAAACTCAAGTGGAAGCTTGTCCAACAAGTTGAAGACTAATTGAAAGTGATGATGGCTTGCAAGTGATTAAGAAGATTGCCAAAATTTACAATAAACATGCCACTTCTAATACCCAATCCATGACAATTCCTATAAGCCAAGGAGGACCTCAAGTCCCTCCCCCTTAAACCATAGCTTCCATACCAACTTATACCAATCCACAAGTCCATACAACTTTGCATTAGGCTACTTGTTTCCCAATTTCCACTAGCTTTCCTACTTCTATTTTGGCATCACAAGTCCTTTCCACCACCTTCACACCTCATAGTATTCCTTTCACTTCACCTTATATCACCTACACTTGATTACCATTTTCCCCTCCACATCCACCCACATACGCCAATCCCCTTCTTTGAAAAATCCTTACCACCATTTCATCTATGTAACATCAACTTTCCACCATTAGCCATGGTCAATCTGCTCCACTTACATATCATGTCTATAGTTTCCCCTTATCCTTAGAAATTTTACATACCCTAATGCCATGCAAGGGATATAAATTCCTTGGTTTGAGAAATATGGAGGAAAATGAGACCCTATCAACCATGTTAATGCCTATACAAATTTGTGTAGTGACTACATCCTTGATGATAAACTATTAACCAAACTATTTCCAAGGACCTTGAAAGACACTACCTTAGAATGGTTTTCCAACTTTCCAAATCATTCCATCCATTCATTTAATAAATTGGTGGATACTTTCGTTAGTCACGTTCAAGTTCAAATGACACCTTAAAAGACAATGACTAACCTTATGTGATGTAGACAAAACACTAATGAAAAAGTAATGGATTTTATCTCGCGATACCAATCTATGTATGCTCAAATTGATTTCGAGATTCTTGATGCACATCTGCAAAAGATGTTTATCAAAAACTTGCACACACACCTTCAAGATGAATTAGAAATGATGAAATTTCCTTTGTTTATGTATTTATGCACAGTATTTTGTGAATACCATAATTTAGTTTCAAGTTCTAGATTCAAAATCCACTTTTAACTGAGCTGACAAACCTAAACACAAAAATCAACACCAAAATAACCAAGCAAAATTCCACAAACCAAATAGAGGATTTTTACAGTTTAATCTGCATCCTCAACCTCAACTGCAGCCAACCCAATCCTTTCTAAATCAACTAGCAATTGTTAAAGCAACAATTCCTTATACATATGGGGACTTGAAGAGACAGTTTGCTCCCATACCTGGTACCTTTCATCATACAATGAACCAATTAATTCAACAATGCTTGTTAACTTTTCCACCTTTTCAACCACTTGATCCAAACCAACCTTTACCACCCACCTTCAAACCTAATGCTTATTGTCATTTTCATCACTAGAATGGACATGACACTAAACACTGCAAGCATCTAAAACATTTAGTTCAAGACCTCATTGATTTAGGTCATCTATCCAATAAGTTTGTTAATGATCAAGGCAATAAGTTTGTTGCACCCCCTAACCAAAATTTTCAAATTTTCACTAATCCCATGCCTAAACACACTACTTCATTTTTCCAAGGCTAGCGAACCTTCAACCATTGATGTAATGACTATTAATACAAACATTGAACAACATGATGCACCTCCCCCTATTACTATGGAAAGTCTTATGGATGAGCTCATAGCTACAATAGATGTCATCCCTTGTAAGGGCCAAACTATTAAATCTATTGATATCACTTTTTCTACTAGATACATACTA